>SJYV01030546.1:117464-221220 GCA_006410875.1 Neotragus pygmaeus
GAGCGGGCGCGCGTCCGGAGAGAGGGCGAGGGGGCGAGTGGGCGGGCGCAGAAGAGGCGGAGAGGGCGCGCTGGGCCGGGCCAGGTGGGCGGGCGGCGCCGGCAGACAGCGCTGTCGGTGGCGGGACCCGGAGTCGCCGAGACTCCGGCACCTCCCGGAGCCCGAGTGAGGGCTCTTGGCACAGCAGCCGCTCCGCCGCCGCGCGCGCACCCCCACGCGCGCACCCCCGCGCGCCCCTCCTCCACCGCCCTCCTGACAGCTCCGCGCAGACCGAGTCCTTCGCAGGAAAATCCAGGAGAGCGGTGGAAGTAGGAGGGGCAGCAGCCCATCCATCTCCCGGCGAGGTATTTGCATCTGAAAACGCAGAGCTGGAAGAGAGTTTGGAGATTTTTTTTTTTTTTTTTTCCAGCGCCCTCCCCTCCCCATCCCAACCTGTCGCGGAAGCCGTGATCAATGGAGCTCCTGAGGCATGAAGGCAAAGTCATAAAACTAATCAGAACTTACAGTTTTCTTGCGTGATAGTTTTGCCCTTTCAATCTCCTCGAACTGCCCTAGTTCTACTTTCTGTACTTGCAGAAAATTTCCACCCCTGCTGGGCTGGCTAATGCAAAACTTCCGAGGTGTGTGATTTACGCGCTGGGTGGGAGAGAGGACCCTCGCGAGGTGGGCAGGGGTGTCTAGTCTTTTTAGGACGCGCCGCCGCCGGTAGAGTGGAGCACGCTTCGCGTTCTTCTGCTCTGGTGCTTGATTTGGTCTGATGCCTAGCTGTTCTCTTCGTAGGGGCGAGGAAGGTGAATAGATCGTTTCCAAGCGCGTTCGTTTTCATTTTTCTCATTCGGTCAATGGAACTGGCCCTGCGTCTCCCATCCATCCCTAACAGCGATTCTCCAGATACCCGGCTTGTGGGCTTGGCTCGTCGGTGTAAGCACCTCTCCTTCCTGTATCCCTCAGGCACACATACCCTCCCCCCAGTCCAGCTCCTCCATTCTGCTTAGCTTGCTTCTTTTTTTTCCCTCTCTCTCTCTCTCTCGCCTCTACTTAGTCTTTAAAACTGTATTCTGTGCTAATCATTCTAACAGAAAACCTTTTTAAAAAGTATTCATTTCCAAATACCGCGGCTCGCTATGCTATTTACTTACAATTGCTTCATATTAAAAGTTGTGTCTCCAACCCCAAACCTCTCCAGCTCCAGGTTTGCTTGGAGGACCATTTCACGGTCCATTTCCATTCAACTGTCATCCATCCCTCAAACTCTACCTTTAGAACAGACCTCTCTATATCTTGCATAGATACCGCCTTGACTTCCCCAGGATGTATTTCTCTTTCAACTCCACCATCATCATTTTCTTGATAGCTAGACATTAAACCTTGGCTTCATCTTGAAGGACTTTGACAGGATTTTCTCTGTGAAATCCTAAATTATTCCAGCTAATGTTCACAGTCTAGAACTTTACATTTTTCTGGTGGCCTTCCTTTGTGTAAATGACTTTGCTTCTGGGATGGGACCTATGCTTACAATTGCTCTGGACCAAACGTTTCAGGAAAGCAAAGAGGAATATTCACTATGTTTAAGACACAGCACATGTTTAACCCACAGCAAGTATTTGTCGAATATGAGAAGTGAATGGTTGTATCCCATCCAGTATTAACACAAATCTGAGCCCACCTGACAGTTTTTAACCAGCTCACTGACTGCCGGGATCTTTCATCTATAAGGGATAATGTGGGATCAGGAATTTAGTACTGTACCATATATAATTATTAGCTTATTTTAATCAACATCCACCACATATGAAAAGGGAAGGAAATGGAGTGGGGTTTTTTTGGTGTTATTTTGGTCATACTTTTCCTAAAATTGTCCTCGATTATTTATTTTCTGGTCCTCTGCATAAATACTGATCATCAGTTTGGGCTTTCATCCTGAACCAGATGTTTCCAGACTCCTTGCCTTTCTTTTTAAAAAATACCCTTAAACTGACAGCGAAAAGGGGACCACTTCCAGGGTCGGAGAGTGTCTAACACATGGAAATGAATTGTCAGAGTAGACACGCATGCTGACAAATACAAACGTAAACTTTATTGGGAAGGGGCCCTGGGCAAAGAGCGGAAGGTAAAGGAAGCCAGGAGAACTGCTCTCAGTCTCCAGACTCATGGTGATGGGCTTAGTTTCTGGGTGGTCTCTGGTGGATCATTGTGACTCAGGGTCCTTCCTGGGGGCACATGCATTGCTCAGCCAAGATGGATGCCAGCGAGAAGGATTCTGGGAGGTGGAAGGACATGTGACGTCTTTTTACCTTTCCTGAACCCTTCCAGTTGGTGGTGGCTTTTTAGTTCTGTGTTCCTTACTAGGATCTCCTGTCGTAAGATAATTTACGGAAATAGTTATGATGGTGCCTGGCCAGGGTGGGCGGTTTTAGTCAGTGTGCTTCCCCTAACAGAAACTGTAACCTTGACCTAGATTCTAGAAGGAGAGAGTTACCCAGAATACTAGTTCCGGCTCTGTTCCTCACAGAAGAAGATCTAGGTTCCTCTCCAGTCCAGAGCAATGTAGAAGGCAAGGGTAGGAACAGGGGGTGCTTCAGACAGTAACTGAGGGACATCTATTCATCTGGCGAGGTCCTTCTCCAAGGAGGAGGCGCTTAAGCTGAGACATGGTGATGAGAATAAGTTGGACTTGAGAGACTCTGAAGGAAAATGGCCTGGGCAGAGCAAACAATGACAAAGGGCTGCAGAAGGTCTGGAGGAGGAAAGAGGCAAGTGTATTTGAGAAACAGAGAATACAACGCAAGGGGGAGAGTCAAGATGGGTTATGCTGGAGTGGTGGGCAAGAGACAAATGTTGTAGCGTCTTCCAGGCCCCTAGAAGGTGTTTGTGTTTTATTTTCAGGAGGAAGGCCAACATTAGGAACAATAAAGGAAATATTCCACAGGTTTACACTGTGGTCAAGTCCAAGGACATGTTTTTTAGATCCTTTCTCCTTTTCCTATAAATTGTGGTTAATTAGAGAACCTCGTTTCCTGAGAAACACAAATAAAAAGACAGTGTACTAGATAAATCCCAACATGATACCAAATGTTTAAGATTCTATGAAATACAAATGTAAGTCATCACTGCAGATGCTTATTTATGAAATGTCATGCTTCCATTATTTCCAAATGTATGCTTTAATATTTATATTCTAATATATAACAATCGCTTAAAAATCCTCTCGGTTGAAGTTTTTGTTTCTTTACTGTCATATAATGTACACAAATCAATGTGTCCGCCTTTCTTTCCTACTTAAAAAAAATACTTTCAATGTACTTTCACTCTTGAATAAATCAATAAAACTCTCTTTTGGAGAAGGAGGAATCAGAAGAGGTAAGAGAACTTTGCCATAATTCCTGTTACTGTGGAAAGTATTTCCCCACACTTCTTATTTCCCAAAGCAAATTCAGTGCAAAAGTACAAGGTTTCTGATGAGATTGATAGTTCAATTATATTCATATTCATTCCATCCTGATCTTACTCTGAAACCAGAGATGTGGCTTGAGTATCTGGCAGCTGAGGGCAGAAAAGAGCTAATCATGAGATCTGCACAGTTCCAGCAATTCTGGGGAGCCCTGGACAGGAAAACATAGATGTGGCAGAAGGTAAGAAGCTTTCACATAAGGCAAGCTCTCAGAAAGATCATTTATAGTTTCCTGTGAAAAATCTCTCCCCGATATAAATGTGTGGATAATCATAAAAATGTATCTTTTCATTATGTGATGCTTAGAGTTTCCCTAAGTATGTCTGTATTCATCATTCTAGTTCATCTAATTAGGTTTACGTGCATTTTCTAGAAAGGAAAGGACTAAGTAGGACAGACTCCTAGATCTTTGTTGTCCTTTACTAACTTGGTAAGTAGTAACTGAATCCCTGCTGTGTGATCCTTAGTCTAGAGGTTGAGAATACAAAGATGAAGGTGCAGGCCTTATCTTCGGGAACCTTCCAACCTGTTGTGAAAATTGGAAGGTAGGTACATCTCCCTACACCACGATGAGCATCATGACGAGGTAAAGAGAGTATCAGGTGTGGGAGCACATAACATGAACAAAAAGTTTCAAATGGAAAAAGCCAACATTTGGGTTGTACCATGAGAGCAATGCGGGAGCATGAGCAGTTTTATGACAGGAAATTGTGATGATAATTGCACAAGAAGGCGACACCCTGGCAGCTGATTTAGGTCAGCTTGGCACTGAAGGTGAGGAAGTGTTTAGGAAATTACTGTAGAAATCCAGGTGAGAAAAATAGTAGCCTGGACGCTAGTTGTGGCATCAGTGCATGAAAAACCCTTAGATATAATCAGAAAATAGAAGTAGATTTAAAGATATCTTGAATGCACTTATCAATAAAAGCAAGTGATCATGGAGAGAATAAAGATGTTTGCTAGGATTAGCTTCGTGATATCAGCACACACACCCCCACCCCTGACAACATCTCACTGGTGACTGTGCCCCTCACAGGTACTAGACAGGGTAAATCCAAAGTATGCAGTGATACAATTTCACTGCATAAGATGTTCTCAAGGGCTCCTTGAATATCATTTAAGCAGTCACTCTGTCCGAAAGTGAATACTTGGAGAATATACTATTTAGTTAAGGGAGATGAAGATATTCACAGAGCAAGGGAGCTGCTGAGACAGCATAGAAGGCAAAGATGTCTAATGAGGTCTAAGGAATTATCTCCTTAAATGTTCTCCAGGGTGAGGAGAGAAGGAGAAGGGGTGACAGAGGATGAGACGTTTGGATGGCATGACTGACTCAATGGACGTGAATCTGAGCAAACTTCAGGAGATAGTGAAGGACCAGGAAGCTCTGGCTGCAGTGCACTGGGTCACAAACAGTCGGAGGTGACTTAGTGACTGAACCACAACAAGAATGAGAAGGAGGCCAATGGACCTTTCAGGAGCCACAGTAAGGACACAGGACTAAGATCTCATTGCAAACCGCCATCAGGCTAAGTAGTCCAAGATCTCTTGGTAAGCAATAAAAGAGCCCAAACATGAAAAATCTTGATAGCATAAATAAAATGAGAAAGAAGAAGAAAACAAAAATCCTTTGCAAACTCATCTACGATGAGCTAGATGCATCCCAGTGGGTGGTACTCAGATTTCAGGATGATGCAATGTTGCAGATGGACCAATACTGAGGTTTCCATTCTCTTCAAATATACAGTCTGGAGAACTTTGCCGCACAAGAATGATAAGCACTGGGACTTCCCTGATGGTCCAGTGGTTAAGGCTTCACCATCCAATGCAGGGGGTGCAGGTTTGATCCCTTGTCCAGGAGCTAAGATCCCACATGCCCCATGGCCCCCCCAAAAAAGAAAGAAACGGGAGCAATGTTGTCACAAATTCAATAAAGACTTTAAAAGTGGTCCACGTCAAAAAAGGAAAAATTAAAAAGAATGGTGAAATCTAATGGTGAAACAGAAAAGCAGAAACAAAAAGTTTAGACTTTTAAATCTGCCTACTTGTATATATTGTGCTTTAGATTACTGGTAGTTTACTCCTCATCCCAACTACTTAGGAAAAAAAGAAGGAAAATGGAAAGAAAATGACACAGGGAGGGCTGCGGAAGCAAAGATGAAGGATTCATTTTTTCCACTGTTCCAGGCAAAGGAAGTTGTCCAGACTCTCTTTCCAGAACTCTTCAGATATTGAAGCCTTCTTCATGGGGTTTGAGAATATCTGAGATATTGTGGGTGTTTGGTTATCATTTTAAATAAGGAGAGTTTTCTGCTGCTACATGTCAAATTTATCACCATTTTCTTTCTGATGAACAAACCCAAACAGAAAAACATCTGACCTGGATTTGGTGTTAAACGCCAAGGCAAGGGAACTCTTACTTATCTAAATCATGTATGATACCGTGGCTGTGCAATTGCATCTCTAGATTTAGAGTAGTTAGAACACAAATTACTTTTTAAAAAGCATCTCAAATGAAAATTGTCAGAAATAATATAGCTAGGCCTGTGTTATCCCTTGAATTATAGTTGTTCCACAAAAACCTTCTAAAACCATCATAGAGAAAAATGATAATGCAAATTTCTGCTAAACATTGCTCTATTACTCTGTGATAAACCAGAGAATCTTCTGGGGGAAAATAAAAGTGGAATTTCACAATAAACTCATTTCAAAAGTATTTACTGAGTATGTGCTGTGTACCAGGTTTGATGCCACAAATCGCAGGAATTACAAAGGAAAGTAAGGTCGAGTCCTCACAGAATAGTCCAGGCACATTCAGAACTATTAAAAAAGGAGAGATGAGGCTAAACTCAGTAAGAGAACAGTAAGCAGCAAAGTACAAGATTTGAAGGAGGAAGACATTTGTTATTGGAGAGTCCTAAAAACATAAACAAGGCTTCCCAGGTGGTTTAGGCATAAAGAATTTGCCTACCGAGAAGACATGGGTTTGATCCCTGGGTTGGGAAGATCCCCTGGAGAACAATCTCCAAGAAGCAACAGGATTTAATAGGCGATTTTTGGTTTTTTACATACAATGAGATTCTTACACAGAATCCTCCACTTGCCTAGACAGAAAGGCCTCCCTAAGCACATGTTCTCTTGTTCACCTTGGGATGGGGCACCGTTTCTCTGCCTGTGGACTAACCTGATGTACAGACTCAGAGAGCTGGCTTGCTCTGGGTTCTGCAGGCTTTATAGCTGGTGCCACTCAGTTATATTTAGTGCTCTCCTAACACACATGAAATGTGCGTGGAGGAATGACTCTACTTCCAGCCGCTGCATGGAACCAAAAGTATGGCTCTCAGGAGTATGTGACTTTGAGGCTAAACTCATATTCAGAAAGCAAATTCAGGAAGAGAAAACAAGAGGAAACTATACCTTAGGAAGAAAGAGCAGATGAAACGAACCAGTTTTTTCAAAAGCAGGTAAGCATGCTTAATGAAATACTGAAGAGCTGCCACCCTAGAAGGTACTTGTGGTTAAGAAGCACAGTTTTTTTATGAGCTTGAACTACTCCATTGACAAAGGTGATGTCTCAAGCAGTCATTATCTCTGTGGACTGCAAGTGGTTTCCCTTTCAGGATTGAGTGATTAAAAAGAGATACAATCAGCATCTTTCCTTCACTTCCTCACCCATCTGGCCAAATGGTCACTCTGCACTCCAAGCTAATGAGGGTCTCTCACTACAAAAGAGTAAAGAAGGAAACTAAATCAAGACCGATGCCATATGTGAGGACCAACATATGCAGTCCTTATAGACAAAATAAGGCACAATATTTTCTAATGCATTTCTGTGTTTGTGTGAGATGTTGCGGTGGAAATCAATGCTCATTATGCCACGTTTATTTGGTTAGGGCTTTTTAGATTTGATGCTGACAGGAAAATGTTATACATATTGTGAGGAACTTAAAGATCTCCTGCCAAATAAATCTGTGGATACAAATTGTGGTCTGAGAGGGTTAAGGGGCCTCAGTAAGCAACTGACTTACCACCAGTCACAGAAGATAATACCTTACGCATGAAATGACCTAATAAGACACGTTCAATGACACTTAAGCATATTCCCTCATTTTATCAATGATGAAACTGAAATTCAGGAAGATAAGGATATTGGTTCATAATCTCACGGCAAACTCCAGATATATGAATAAGAATCAAAACCCACGGGACTTCCCTGGCAGTCCAGTGTTAAAGACTTCGCCTTCCAATGCGGGGTGTGCAGGTTTGATCCTTGGTTGGGCAACTAAGATTCCACATGCCTTGTGGCCAAAATAAGACTAAACATAACGCAGAAGCAATATTGTAACAAATTCAGTAAAGACTTTAAAAACGTTCCACATNTCCCTGGCAGTCCAGTGTTAAAGACTTCGCCTTCCAATGCGGGGTGTGCAGGTTTGATCCTTGGTTGGACAACTAAGATTCCACATGCCTTGTGGCCAAAATAAGACTAAATATAACGCAGAAGCAATATTGTAACAAATTCAGTAAAGACTTTAAAAACGTTCCACATAAAAAAAAAAAAAAATCAAAACCCAATAGAAAGCATGCCAGTTGGTCAACAGGGCAACATCCAATGCAAGATTCCTAAAAATCCTAGACATGCAGACATAATTACTATTTTGTCTGTCAAATACCAAGAAGGATTTTTGTTATTTCATAGCTTTTCTAAGTAGTGGAAAAGTAAATTGGTTGTAGCCATTGTCACTTTTATTTTGACATTTTTAAAATAGTTTGGATTGTTGTGGATTTATAATGATATGAATAGAATGTATTTTCACAAATAATTCTGTAGGCTTTCCATATCACACCTTAAAATTTTATTTAAGGTGTAAATGTAATATAAATCTACTAATGTAAATCATCATTCTCATTCTTAGAACAGTAAGACTTGAATGAGTCCATCACTTTAGGGTAAAAAGCCTATATTTTGGATAACTATAAGGTCAAATGAGCTCATGGCAAGAAAGTAATTTGATGTTACAATCTATATTGACAGATAATTCAGTTCCTTTATCGCATAAAATATCAAGTAGTTCCCGCAAAAGTTAAACAGCTACATAAGTTTATTTAAACCATAGGTAATGAATAAAAATAGCTCAACTATTTGTTAGAAAATTACTAGGTACACTTTAAATGTTTAAATAATCCTTATAGATTAAGACAAAATATATCTTTCTAAATTTCTGAAAGACAGCTCCTTAACCAGCCTTGCAAATTTGCCTAATATGAGAGTCATGTTTGAATGAATACATAACAGAGCAAAGCAAACAATGTTCCAGGTGTTTTTGTTTGTTTAAGCAAGGTGGATCAAGTCAGGGCCCCTCTTATTACAGCCAAGCAGCAGTGAAGTTGAGCCCACAGAGTGAGTTTATTTGTGTGTGTGCCTTTCAGTGCTTGTTACTGGAAGATTATACATACATATCTCTGTTTCTGACTGGTCTTCCTTTTTTTCACAAATGTTGAGTATATATCTGGCTGTGCCACACAGCTCGAGGGATCTGAGTTCCCCAACCAGGGATTGAACCTTGGCCCCTGGTAGTGGCAGCATGGAGTCTGAGCCACTGGACTGCCAGGGAATTCCCTCTGCCTTCTCCACACTGAAAATCTGATCACACCTGCAATTTCATACTGTAAAGTATGGCAACATGAAGTCTTTCTGTTCCCTTGAGATGGGCATATACACCCACATCTTGCCACAGTCAGCTTACTCATTAATTTACTCTCAGGCCTTCATGGGTGTGTAAATTTGTAATCCCTACTGTTGAAGGTAAGATGTCTTAGTCTGCTCCCACTTCTGTAAGAAAATACCCTAGGGATTTCCCTGGTGGTCCAATGGTTAAGGCCTCACCTTGCAAGGCAGGGGGCGCAGGTTCAGTCCCTGGTCGAGGAGCTAAGGTCCTATATGGGTCATGGTCAAAAAATGAAAACAGAAGCAGCACTGTAACAAATTCAGTAAAAAGCTTTTAAATGGTCAACATTAAAAAAAAAATCTTAAAAAAGAAAATACCCTAGTCTTGGTGGTGTCCACAACAAAGGCTAATTTCTCTTGTGTTGTCTGGAGACTCCACATGTGAAATCATGGTGTGGACAGGTCCAGTGCTGGTGAGAACCTCTCTTCCTAGGAGTAGACGTCCTTCTAACTCCAGTGTCCTCACGGCCGAGGAAAGGTCTGTCTTCATCCTCTAATGTGGTCACTAACCCACTGCGAGGGATTCATCCCAGGACCCCATCCAAGTCCAGTGGTATCCCAAAGGCTCTGNGCACAGAGTCGGACACGACTGAAGCAACTTAGCAGCAGCAGCAGTTAGATAAATCTATTAGAGTGACAAATTTATTAAAAATAAGTACTAAGCTGCCTCAGTTGTGTCCGACTCTGAGATCCCATGGATTGTAGCCCACCAGGCTCCTCTGCCCATGGGATTTTCCAGGCAAGGATACTGGAATGGTTTGCTAGTTCCTTCTTCAGGGGATCTTTTCGACCCAGGAATCAAACCCATGTCTCTTATGTCTCCTGCATTGGCAGGCAGATTCTTTACAACTAGCGCCAGAAGCAAGAATAACAAAATATGTCTTATTCTATTTCATGAAGACTAGTTATGAAATACTCTTAAGTAACTTTAGCTGTCTCTGTCTTAACTGAGTGATTTAGATGTTAATACTCAATTTGTAGGGATTTCTTTCTTCAAAAAATACAATTATTTCAATTATGTCCAACATATTTTTCCATACTTGTAACATATGATCTTTATATTCCTAAATTCTACTTCTTATACTGAATTTGTTCTGTTATTTTTACTTTTGGCTTAAAAATAAGAAAACTTGTTAAACATTAATGAGAGTCTTAGAAACCATTGTTACAACACTACAGTTTTATATTTTACTCACACATCTATAAACAGTATTGGAAGTATAATAATGCAGTTAAACTAAAGGCAATATTTTAAAAGCTTTTGAAGCATAAAAATTTTAATTTGGGGATAAGATACATTAAACCCATTTAAATTAATACCTTTAAAGAGCATTTAAAGCAGCTCTTAAATATGTCATGCATGAATGTACTGTGTTTGTACAAGACCCATTATTGAAGGACCTCCTTATGTCTTCTAAAGAAATGTTTATAAATTCAGATATTTTCAGAAATATTAGCATTTCATTTTTATAGTAGAATATGGATCATAGTTCTTGAAGTCTACCCAAATCTTTCAATCTCTTAATAAACATAAATCTACATCTATAGATTTTTTCTTTCTATAGTTTTTTTTTTTCCCCAAAATCATGTGAAGGATTCCAAAGACATATACCATCAATAAATTTAAGATATTGGGATTCACTTTCATCTGTTCATTTGTTGGTCTGAAGAAACAGAAGACTGTAGNTACATCTATAGATTTTTTCTTTCTATAGTTTTTTTTTTTTTCCAAAATCATGTGAAGGATTCCAAAGACATATACCATCAATAAATTTAAGATATTGGGATTCACTTTCATCTGTTCATTTGTTGGTCTGAAGAAACAGAAGACTGTAGGAGGCACACACAGATCAGCTGCATCACATCTCATTTGTTGGAAAGGATGTCATGGTTAAAATTGAACAAAATTGCTTTGAAAAAGCATCTTGCAAAAAGAGCAGATAACTGTCCCTATATAAATTATCTAAATTGAATGCTTCCTGCTGCCTAAATTCAGGTAATCGGCATCAGATGAACAGATCAAATTTAAGGGAAAAAAAAATTATGTGTGAAATACTCATTTCAAAAAAACAGTAATAACCTAGCAATTGCCCTCCTAACTGTCTGGACTTAGTATAAAAGTTAACCAGGAATTTGGAAAGGAACAGATGTAAAAGAATGCCAAACATACATTCTTCCACACTTCTGATTAACTGAGCTGAAGATGGAGGTATTGAGAGATGTCACTTTTCCACCATTCTTTAAGTCCATTAAGCACCAATTGCGAAAGTTTTTTTTTTTTTTTTCCTTCTGGCAGTTTTGTCAGGAAAGAAAGGGGAAAAAAAACCAAAACCCCTTTCTTCCTATCCATTCTGACAGAAGACACAAAAGCCCTGAACTGTGAGTGGGGCAACACGNTTTTTTTTTTTTTTTTTTTTTCCTTCTGGCAGTTTTGTCAGGAAAGAAAGGGGAAAAAAAAACCAAAACCCCTTTCTTCCTATCCATTCTGACAGAAGACACAAAAGCCCTGAACTGTGAGTGGGGCAACACGTCCACACTCCTTTCAGCAGAGAGCTTTTCTTTTCCTCCCCGGTCAACAGGAACTCAGGCCCTTTTTGAAACTTATTGTCCCCAGCTAAGACCCCTGTGAAAGGCAACAGATGTTACTAAGATTATACCAGCCTGTCCACTATCCTGTTTCATTTTTCAAGGAAGAAAAAAAGAGAGCCAGCGAGAGAAAGGAGACCGAGCCTTGCCCGGCACGCGGCACCGCTCTGCACTTGAGCAGGTCCGGGGGCTCACGCTCGGCCGGCCGCGCGGAAAGGGCTGCGCCCGGCTATTCAGCCGGAGGTCACTCGTTAACGCGCTCCTCAGCGGGCCTCACGCCTTTCACACGGAGCAGCTGCCTCCGATTGCCAGAACAAATTGAGGTGATTCGGGCCACCAGCGGGGCATAACTATAACTTCCATTCACTAGGAAGGGAGCGAAGCGTTCAAAGCAGACCAACTGGGGTTGCCCACAATAAACCGTAGGATTAGATTTGATACACTGGATATTAAGACACGGTCGTATTGAAAAGTGGGCCATGAAGACATAAGAAACTACAAGATAGCTATGAGTGACAATAAGCAAACAGAACTTGAGCATGTATTAAGTTACAGCTAATTATCAAAGGCCCTATATTTCTGTGTCTTCAGTCCTGTCTGACTCTGCAATCCCATGGACCTAGCCCGCCAGGGTCCTCTGTCCATGGAATTTCCCAGGCAAGAATACTGCAGTGGGTTGCCATTTCCTGCCCCAGGGTCTTCCTGATATCTGAGGATATCTTCCAGGATATCTTCCTGATATCCTCATCATCCCCTAGATAGACAACAAAATCCTCAGGTGCACTTGACTCGTATCCATTGAACCAGGAAGTGATCTGAAGCAAAGTGATGGTTAAACAAAACTCGAGAGATGATCTTTCAATTTAAGCATAGAATTATATGAGTTGTTTAAAACTACTAAGAATTATTCTAAAAATAAAGCAGAAAAGGAAAATGCGTTCAAATGATAATAGAAATTCATTACATAAAAAGCAGCAAGAAAGTGAACATCACTCAGTCGTGTCCAGCTCTTTGAGAGTCCATGGATAGTCCATGGAATTCTCCAGGCCAGAATATTGGAGTGGGTAACCTTTCCCTTCTCCAGGGGATCTTCCCAATTCAGGGATCGAATTCAGGTCTCCCACATTGCAGGCAGATTCTTTACTACCTGAGCCACTAGGGAAGCCCAAGGATACTGGAGTGGATAGCCTATCCTTTCTGCATTAAATCTTCCCGACCCAGGAATCAAACTGAGGTCTCCTGCATTGCAGGCAGATTCTTTACTAACTGAGCTATCAGAGAAGCCCAAAAAGCAGCATGAATTGATACAAAGGATTTTCTCAGTTTTAAACAGGGCCTTTGAAATTTTTAAAAGGACCTGTTTCAAAGATCCCATATTTATGTTAAAAATAAAATGTCCCTAGTCCAGCCAGAAGGATAATATCAAGCAAACATTATTTAAGAATAGATGAGGTTCTTTTTCTTGTTTGATGGGATTATATTTCTTAAATTACAAGTGTCAATTCCACATTTTTTTAGTTCCCAACCTGCATGATTGTGTTAAAGTTCAGGATAATTATTTCCTGAGTCCCATTCAATCACAGACCACCCATTCATAGGTAGTGGTGAGATTTTTGCTTCAGAGTATTTCTTCTCTTATCCTCACCAGAACTGCAGTTATAGAAAGTGAAGGTGAAGTCGCTCCATCGTGTCCGACTCTTTGTGACCCCATGGACTGTAGCCTACCAGGCTCCTCTGTTCATGGGATTTTCCAGGCTATAGTACTGGAGTGGATTGCCATTTCCTATATTTGAAGAACTTAGAATAGAATTTTGCATAGCATACGATCTCATTCAGTACATGAATTATGGTTAAATATTAATTTATACTACTTTAATATGTAAAACATCACAAAAAATAAACAAATACAAATATATGAAAGACTGCAATTTGTCCAGTGTCATAAATACAATAGCATACTTTTCAAACAAGATAGTCATGTCCTAAATTACAAGGGGCAAATTATTTTGTTAGTGAGAACTCATTGGCCTTTGCTTTGCCAGTGTGAACATTGACCTTTAAGTTAATTCCATGGTCATTTAAATAGGGATGGACTCCTATTTCTGAAAAGATGATCTAAATTCTCAGTGGTATTTAATACAGAACTCTTTCTTCCATGTGGCCTCTATATTTTATTCCTCTGTGTAGCCTTTCCCCTGATGGGCAATTTATAGATTCTGCAACTCACTCCTTTCCTAATATATCTTAAAACTATCTTCTGCCAAGAAATTATGTCCCTAACGTCCAAAATTCACATGGACTTTGGAATTTGGCCACTTGTTCCTCTGATGGGTTAGATGGAAATAGAAATTATTTCTTCAAGATATACATGCTATTAATAAAGCAGATGGGGAATGCTATCTCAGTTTGGGAAGTTAATTACCCTGCTGATACTAGTGCTAATAGCTCCATAACAAATATAAATTCAGTGTATTGATCTGCTAGAGGGCAGTCCAGAGGGGTCTGGTACCACATTGAAATTTACAGTGAAATTAACAGCAAGGAAGTTAGTGCCTGACCATAAACTGTCACAGAAAATCAACAATGACATTTGGCATAGGGGAAATGGAGCCAATGGATATATCTGAGGGGGGAAAAATAATTTATTAATGAACCTCTCAAACCACTGGGGGCAATATGAACCATAAGTAAAACAGTTAAAAAAAAAATCAGGTGACCTGAAAACAATGTATTAAACACTCACATGTGCTGCTGCTGCTGCTTCTTTTTTTAAAGAATAACATTCAAGGACTGGCAGCATATTTATCCTGTATAACTTTAGGCAACAGGATGTTGCCTAAAGAGAAAATGATCCTAGAGGTAATTAGACTTTCGTATGGGAGTAGCACGTGCAGCTACAGTCCACTGGCTGGACAGAATCACACCAGCTCTTCATCTTCATGCTTCAGGCAGAAACTGCTCGCCAGATGGGTCAGGAAGACATCCCCACTCCATGGTACAGTATCGAGAAATTGTGTTATAGGAGCTTTATTTCTCTTAGTGAAACATCTGGTGTTAGCCCCTGGACGGAAAGTACCCTCTGTTCAGGATGGTAGCTCCTATTCTTTTCTCACTAAACAATTATTTATGTCAATGGAAGACATATGATCTTTACCATCATAGCATTATCTTCAGTTCTTAAAGAACTTCCTTGAGTTTTCCTTGACTGCCCAAAGGGTGATTCTTTGGAAGTATTAATTATCAATTGTTACTGAAATTTTATTTATCTTTATTGAATCATAATGATAATAGGAATACAGGTAAAGGATGAAAAATATCTGCAATGTCAATGTATGCAGCCAAGACTGGCAGCTGCCAAACAATATTGATCTTACTCTCTTGTTTGGGCATTTGTCAGATTGCCTGGAGCTACACAAGGTCAAGATCCCAAATGCTTCTGGATGGAGTGTGTGTGGGACTGGTGTGTGTAAATTTGCCTCACTTACTCAAGAGGAAATCCCTGCCTCAACTGCCCTGTCCTCCTCCTTCCCAGGTCTGAAAAGACCGTGTCCAGGGACATCTTAGAAGCTACATGGTAGACATGGTAGAAGCCTTGCTTGTCTTTGAAACTGAATGGTTTTGTGGCTCAGAACCTGCTGATCCTCCCTGAAACATCATCTGAAAGACAAGCAGACCTCTATCTTTTTGGTTCGTTTTCCTTTGGGTTCTCTCTGTCATTGCAATTTGTCTATCTAAATGCATCAACAATTTTTATTTTCGCATGTTCTGTTTCTCTTTCATAGGAACTCAGAATCTCTAAATAGCTTATAAAGAAGCATAGTATAAGTGTATTTATTCACTTTTAAAATTTAATGTTTGAAAGTGTATTAAATATATTAGGTAGGAAGTTAGGCATGAACAAAGAGGAGTAGCATAACCAAAAAAGATTCCAGCTGACCTCTAAAGCCCACCTTAGACACAGTCCAATACAGTCCCGAGGAGCTGCTACAAAATAACCACACTGTTCTAAATCCACTGCAAGTGTCCTAGCATCACTGAGGATACAAACTAACCACAGGGACTTCTCCAACTCCTCGAATAATTTGTGTCCTTAAGTAACCTTGGGTAGCCTGCAGCCTATTAAGGGCTCATAAATATTCTACACATATTTAAATTTGGTTATAACAGACTAAATTATGGGAAAGACATGCCCAATAGAGCCTGATGTTATGTAACTTTCAACTGTCAATCAAGACCATCAGCCCTTGCCCACCTAGATGAATATGCAAGAGCCCTGTCTTGAAAACCCCCACACGTCATCACGTGGGGAGCAGTGCCTTACTTGACTTGGCCCACCTCTCTCTTGAGGTGTTCTTTCTTCAATAAACTTGCTTTTGCCATGGGTAAGACCTAAGATTCTTCTTTGTGTCTTTACCAAGAACCCAGGCCCACAAGGAAGGGATCCTCCTCAACTCTCCTAACCAATAACAAATACAAATAACATTAAATTTAAATACATCCTATCCAATTTGTTTGAGTACCACCTTTTTAAAGTCCTTTCCCTTCAAATCTGTTTCTACTAGACAGAGGTGCTCTTAAAATCCTATCACTAAGCTGCCTGCTGCTGCTGCTGCTAAGTCGCTTCAGTTGTGTCCAACTCTGTGCGACCCCATGGATGGCAGCCCACCAGGCTCCCCCATCCCTGGAATTCTCCAGGCAAGAACACTGGAGTGAGTTGCCATTTCCTTCTCCAATGCATGAAAGTNCTCTGCCAGCACACAAAGCCCTTGTAAGCCACCTTTATTTCTTCAAATATTTTTCTTCCCATGGTTCCCCTCCGGGTGCATTTCTTCGAGTAACCCCTAGAACAAAGATAAATATAAAAAGCCAGGAATCCTCATCTCAGTTGGCCTCTGGAATGTCTTTCTTTTCCCTGTGTATTTATATTCTTTACTTTCAGCCAGTTCTCCAAGTCAGGTGGTCTGACTTGATAGAGCGCTGATACCGTTTCCTACCTTAGGCTCTGTCCTTTATTGGGCATGTGATTATTGTTATTTTGAGTTTCTATTTATTTATGTCGACAACAGGGTAATAATATTTGTATCTCCCAGAGTTCCTGAAGGAATCAAATGGTAGAATGGTGACACTTTGTAAACTGAAGGGCACTGAACAAGTACAAAATATCTGTTTTCTTACTTTCAATTTCATAGTCACAATAAATGCATTCTGGAATCTTCCCTCGGTCACTCAATTTCTGAGTCGTCTTGGGCTAACTGCACTTTCCCACTCTGCTGCTTTCCAACCTGCTAAAATTTTAAAAAGTAAAATAAAACCTGTATTTCAGAATTAAGGGGACCAGACATAACGAACATGGACCTGTTAGTACAGGGCCAGGCACATAGTTCCAGAAATGGGATTTGCATGATTTTAAGTATTATTATTTCCCTAAAGCCTCATTTGTTTTCTGGTTTTCTTGACCCATGTCTTGATACACCATTTCTGTGATATATTTGGACGAGTCATTTTGTTTCTATCTTAGAATTGCGTCATCCTGACTCACGAAATTGTTACTGTGAGATTATTTAGTGGTCATGAGACTGAGGGATAATCAGGCTAAGGTGTTTCTTTATCCATTCTGTCGCAGTAGAACAGGGAAAACAGTTGAGTACAGCATGTCTGATTGCTCAGTGCAATTTTTGCCTATTTTCCAACACTTCTAATAACATACTTAAGCAAAATGATATGAATATGGAAAAGCTGGATCTCTTGTTTGCTCACTATGTATGTATCCTGTTATTCTAAATCCCAATATCATAAAAGAAAGAATTTAAAAAAAGAAAGTAAAGGGACTTCTGAAATACATCATCTTAAAGCTGATTGATGTTTAGTCACTAAGTCATGTCCGACTCTTTTGCAACCCTATGGATGGTAGCCTGCCAGGCTCCTCTGTCCATGGGATTCTCCAGGCAAGAATACTGGAGTGGGTTCCATTTCCTTCTCCAGGCGATCTTCCTAACCCAGGGATCGAACCCACATCTCCTGCATTGGCAGGTGGATTCTTTACCACTGAGCCACCAGGGAAGCTGTTTAAAGCTGATATTTTTGACCATAAACAAATGAGAAGGAAAATTGTAAAGAAAAGGAAAAATATCATCAACCTTGCTTTTCTTTTTTCAAACTGGATGCTTTAATTATCTTTGTACCTTCTATTCATATTTAAAAGACAGTAGTCTTACTTCTCTGACAAAAAGAAAAGCACAAAATTAAAAAAAAAATCTAGAAATATCACTAAATAGTCTAATTTCAGATTTGATACTGCATGTTTGTTGTATTAATATTATCATTTTCAGTTGTTACTTCCAAACTTGTTATAAACATACAGGAAAAAGAGGACCTTCTTTTATATGTGAGACTCTTTTTAAAGTAATTTTTCCACATCATCTGAACATCTAAAAAATCTGAAGGAATTAAACTTCATTGTACTGGATTTTCAGGTATTGAATCTTTTAAATGGACTACTACATGATACTATATTCCACCTGAATATAACACTTGTCTAATATACTCATTTAAATTCTTCATGGTTACAAGCATTTTCTCTAGTCTAAAGAAAATCAGACTAGGCGCAAATCCTGCAAGAAATCTGAAGGTAGCAAATGACTCATCTGTTTTTAAACACTAAGGCTCACTCTTTCCCTCTTTAAATACTCTAGCTAAGGGCTAATTCCCCTTCATTCTCTTTAAGTGATGATAGATACTGAACGGCCTCAGTTACACTGCTGCATATGAGTGTGATGTTTGATGAATGTAACTACAACAATCACAAAGCAACAGAAGCTAGAGAGAAAATGCCATAAACTATCATTTTTTTAAATTGCCCTATAGGAGCAGAATTACAACATACGCACTCAGGAAGGTATAAAAAAATTCCTAGCAGATAAGATCAGTTAGAGAAAAAAAATTACTATAAATGGAAATATAACTTGGTATTCTAGATTCTACTACACAAATGAATGATCATGTCTAGTCCTTAAACTGTGTGGGGTGTGTGTATGTGTGTGCCTTTCATATGTATAAGGGCTTCCCTGGTGGCTCAGACAGCAAAGAATCTGCCTGCAATGCAGGAGACCTAGGTTTGATCCCTGGATCAAGAAGAACCCCTGGAGAAGGGAATGGCTACCTATTGTAGTACTCTTGCCTGAAGAATTCCATGGACAGTGGAGCCTGGAGGGCTACAGTTCGTCCATTATGTATAAAGATATATGTAATTAATAAAACATTATAGAGGAGGTATGCTAGATAACTGGAGAAGGCAATGGCAACCCACTCCAGTGTTCTTGCCTGGAAAATCCCATGGACGGAGGAGCCTGGTGGGCTGCTGTCTCTGAGGTCGCAGAGTTGGACGCAACTGAAGCGACTTAGCAGCAGCAGCAGCAGCAGCAGCATGCTAGATAATGAAAATGAGACCTTAGCTTGAAATCTGAATGTGAACTCTCCAATTTGCTTCAAAAAATGAACTTGGCCAAACACTTTTGTCTTTATTATACTTGTCAGTGAAGTCAATATTCTCTTACTAAGTATGCACTTTTGCCCCATCCAGTGGCTGCCTCATAAACAGCCAGTCTTCTCAAAAGTTGGAGAAGTCCTCCAGGAGGATTTGGGACCAGAAACACAAGGGCAGAAGCTCTCCTCGAGGCTGACATTTGTACAGGAGGCTCCCGTCTCCATCAGCGATCCTGTCTTCTGCACTGAGCCTTGGGGCAAAGTCACCGGCGTGCCAGCAGTTTCAGGGCGACCACCAGATGCTTTCTCAGACAAGAAGCCTACAAAGTCAGCTGTGTGTCCATCAATCACAGAGGAGCCACATAGCTAGGGCAGTAAGATTGGACTGATAAGAGGAAGACAGGAGAGACAAGCTGATGAAGGGAAAAAGGGTACAGATCCAATAATTTTTGCTCAATGTTGCTCAACAGTTGTATGAATTTGGACAATTTGTTTAACCCCTGATTCCATATCTTTAAGACATCTTTGTTGTTTGGATGCTGAGTCATGTCCGACTCTTTTGCAACCCGGAGAACCGTAGCTCACCATGCCCCTCTGTCCATGGAGTTTTCCCAGCAAGCACACTGGAGTGGGTTGCCCTTTCCTATTCCAGGGGATTTTCCTGACCCAGGAATCGAACCTGCGTCTCCTCTGTCTCCCAAATGGGCAGGCAGATTCTTCACCACTGAGCCACCTAGGAAGTCCCTTTAAAACATGGATAGTTTTATTTTCCTGGCTTATACATTAATTTAAGGAGAAAAATGGCAAATGTAAATAATACAGTACCTGGAGAAAGGTAAAATATTTACAAAAATTATAGGAAAATATTTTATATCTGTATTTTTCTGTGTGTCTTTTACGTGCATGCATGTATACACATACAAATTCAGACTTAATTTTATGATCAGTACAAAACCTTAAGAAAATAGTAAATTTTTAAAATGTATTGATATAATCACCTTGTTAGGGGTTGAAAGAACAAGTAAGAAGTCTTACTATAAGATATCTAGTTGTGTGAATAGAGTGTTCTTGTTTTTTACTGTGAGAGATTTTTTTTTATTGTTGCTCCCTACAACATTATCTCAATTTAGGAATTAAAAAAAAATACTTTCAATTTAAATACTAAGATTAGTATAAAAGCAATGCTATTATTGGTATCACATTGTTGTTGCTGTTAGTTGTTAAATTGTGTCCAACACTTTGGTGACCCTATAGACTACAACCTGCTAGGCTCCACTGTCCATTCAATTTCCCAGGCAAGAATACTGGAGTGGGTTGCCATTTTCTTCTCCAGAAGATCTTCCTGACCCAGGGATCAAACCTGCATCTCCTTGCATTGACAGGCTGATTCTTTACCTCTGAGCCACCTGGGAAGCTGTCAATTACATTAGCAAACTTTAGAAAAAAAAAGGAAGAGACTCTCCTTTTAACTGTCTTGGATACCAGCATGAAGTCTGTAAGATGACAAATTATTCGTCAGTGTAAATGCACACAATATTCTCAATTACCATTCTTCGAAATCCTCTCAGAACATGGACACTTGTATTATCTCCAAATCTCACAAGAAGAGGTGGTATTGCCTCTTAAGTATTTTCCTTTATCCATTCATTCAATTAAGCATTCATGCAATCTTTAAAGAGTTAATTGTAGTCTTAACCTGTGATTTGGTCCTTAGTAGTGGAAAGACATTTCTCATACCCCATAAGGTCTGGTGTTGTGATGAGGGGAAAAAAAAGTAAGTAGTATTGATTATGAGAGGGTAAGAGTAGAGGTAAGCCAAGGATTAGTGGGAAAACAGAAGTATTGATATTATTGCCAAATAGGTACTCCAGGAGATCTCGACCCAGGGATTGAACCTGTGTCTCTTATGTCTCTTGCATTGGCAGGTGGATTCCTTACCACTATCACCACCTGGGAAGCCCCCCAAATAAGTATACTTATGATTTACTAACACACGCCATCCATACTACGTCCCAGAGACTGATAGTAATTCTAGGTTGAATCTATACCTATCGTAAATGATGGGTTCTTCCCTTGGAAATTTTCAAACCTTCAATAGACTACAGAGATCCAAAATTGTTCGAAAATCTTGGTGGGGAGACAGTTTTCTGGTGCTTACAACTCTGCTATCTTCCCATAATCTTCCTGTTGCATATGTTTTTAATCCTTATATATTCTTGATGAATTGACACTTTTATCAACATATAATATCCTTCTTTGTAACCTTTTTCCTAGCAATCTGTTTTGCTTGATATTGGTATAGTCATTCTATCTCTTTTTTAGTTACTATTTGCATATAAAATGTTATTCCAACTTGGCAGTTTTAATTTTTTTTGTCTTTGGATATAAAATAATCCTCTTCTAGACAGCATGCTGCTGCTGCTGCTAAGTAGCTTCAGTCGTGTCCGACTCTGTGCAACCCCATAGACGACAACCCACCAGGCTCCGCCGTCCCTGGGATTCTCCAGGCAAGAACAATGGAGTGGGTTGCCATTTCTTTCTCCAATGCATGAAAGTGAAAAGTGAGAGTGAAGTCGCTCAGTCGTACTGGACTCTTAGTGATCCCATGGACTGCAGCCCACCAGGCTCCTCCATCCATGGAATTTTCCAGGCAAGAGTACTGGAGTGGGGTGCCACTGCCTTCTCCGTATAGACAGCATAGACAGCATATATTTGAATCAATTTTTAAAACATTCATTTTACCAATCCCTGCCTTTTGGTTGGAGAGTTTAACTCATTTCTATTACAACAATTCCTGATTAGGAAGGAATACATCTGCAATGTTGCTATTTGTTTTCTGAATGTCATAGTTTATTCCTTTGTGTTTTTTTTAACCTCTCATTTCCTATATTAATGCCTTCTTTTGTGTTGATTTTTTTTTAGTAAATCTTTTGTTTACCTTCTCTTTTCATTTTGTGCATATTTTAAAAATATTTCATCTGTGCTTTCCATGGAATTATATTTATCATCCTAAAGTTGTAACAGTCCAGTTCAAATAGATACTCAAATTTCAATAGCACACAACATCCATGCACCTGCACAATTCTGTCTTCCTGCTCTCCTCTATGTTGTTATTGTTACAAAGTATATCTTTACAAATTATGTGTAAAGTATGGATGTGTGAGTTGGACTATAAAGAAAGATGAGCACTGAAGAATTGATGCTTTTGAACTATGGTGTTGGAGATGACTCTTGAGAGTCCCTTGGACTGCAAGGAGATCAAACCTGTCCATCCTAAAGGAAATCAGTTCTGAATATTCTTGGGAAGGACTGATGTTGAAGTTGAAACTCCAATACTTTGGCCACCTGATGCAAAGAGCTGACTTTAATTTGAAAAGACCCTGATGCTGGGAAAGATTGAGGGTAGGAGGAGAAGGGGATGACAAAGGATGAGATGGTTGGATGGCATCACTGACTCAATAGACATGAGTTTGGGTAACGGGAATTGGTGATGGACAGGGAGGCCTGGCATACTACCGTTCATGGGGCTGCAAAGAGTACGACAAGACTGAACTGAACTGAATTGAACAGATTTATCATTGCTTTATACATGTATCTTTAAATCTTGTACAACACTTTAAAAAATCTTACTTATTTCTTACTTTTACTAAGAATGGAGTATTTCATAATTTCTGTAAACTAATTTTTACAACATTGCTCTTTGAGAAAAATCAGCCATTCAATATTTCTCACTGTGGAATAAATCTATAAAGCTAATTGCTTTGCCATTTTTTACACAATCAGGTCTTAAACTGAATTGGTCATGAAGTGTTTGCTTCTAGTTTGTTGTCTATTAAATATAATTTCACATCCACTTTCAATATCACTGTACTATACATAGACGAGTGAACTGAATTATCAAGTACCATGAAACTTTAAATACTATCAAATAATAATTTTCCATTTTAGAGAAATGTATCTTAAGGGCTTCTCAAGTAGCTCAAGTTAAGTAAAGAACCTCCTGCAAGTACAGGAGATGCGGGAGACCTGAGTTCAATCCCTGGGTTGGGAAGATCCCCTGAAGTAGAAAATGGCAAACAACTCCAGTACTCTTGCCCAGGAAATTCCACGGACAGAGGAGCCTGGCAGGCTACAGTCTATGCAGTTGAAGAGTTGAACACGACTGAGCACATAATACAACACATGTTTAACCTTTTTTTACAAGTTGTTCAACCGATAAAAGATTAAAATGAAAACTGCATTATCATGACGCTGTTGGTAAATATATCATTGACTTTTGAATGAAAGAGTACTTTATGCCTTAGCTTCCCCAGATTCAAATCAGTAATTATAATAGATGTCTATTAAAAGCACTATCTCTAGACTAACATAACCTTTTCATTCTGAAGTCTTCATATATAATATATGACATTTTACTGAGGTTCAGTTGTTGTGATATTATGATTGATATTAAAACATTTATAAACTGAAATTTTTCAGGGCTTGGCTGATGTCACTTTTATTGTCTTAAACTTTTTCCTTCTGTCTTTTAACATTAAAAGCACACTGCAATAATTTTAAAGGCTAAGGCAATGTTTAAGTCAGGTAGACTCTTTCATGAGTTTTATGACCATAAAGGATTTCATCTTCATCGGTAAGATTTTTCTTACCCAAGTCCACAGATTTCAAACTCAGTTATTCCTTTGAGCTTGTCAGTAACTGTAGGCTCTGTCAACAAAAGGCTCCTACTAAAATACAACTCCATGAATTTGGAGTTTTGTGGTTGGGGAGTGTCTGTTCTGATATACTTTTGGGATTGATTAGTCTTATTAGCTGTTTGCCATTCATGGAGATATATAAAAGAATCCTGATTGAAGAATAACGGTGTGAAGCTAGCAGTTAATATCTCACCTTGGTGTCTGGCAGCATAATAGGCACCTCATTATATTAGATTTTTCCCTTTTTTATTGCTTGTAAAATAAGCACATGCACATTCATGTACTCAGAAAAGGAATAAAAATGGTATTACAAAACCCTTGTACAATCTTCCCCGAAATCCTAAAGTTTTCTTCTCTATATGAAAAAGTAGTTTCAGATATTCAGCTTTATTATTAATAATAATAACTATCGATTATTATAATTATTAATTAGTAACCATTGCTGGCTATTAATTATTAGTTATAATTAATAGTTATTATTATTAATAATAGCGAGCTGTGAAAGGAAACCTGTCTATTCAAATAGAGCAAAGCGCTTGATCCAGTAGAGGACACATGTGTACCTCTATGGATACTGGTGCTTAGCCCACTACAGAAGCAGAGCAGGCCTAAGTCTTACGCTGGTGAACCTTAGCAGAAGCAGTTCAAGCCAGCTCAGCTCTCTGGTCTGAAGCCAGCGTTTTCCTCAGTGACTGCAGCTTGATCCTCGTCACGGTGTAGACTGCACCGCGTGGCTTATCTAATCATTCTGCATTGGGTGTATCTCTCAGCATACATTTTGGACTTAATTTGCATTTCTAACAGATAATTTATTTCCACTCTCGCTTTTCAATGCTGAGTACATGAGTTAATCCAAACGTATCAGAACCAAATCTGAAGCATTTCCGAGGAAAAGAACTGTGCTTCATGTGAAATATATTGTTAACATTGTGAGACATTATATTATATTTATATAGAGAGATATTATATTGTTAACATTCATATTGATAACATTTATTATAAAGTAGTAATTGCCAGAATAACCTAATGACTCATAAATTACCAGCAGAGATATAGATGGTGATTATATCAAACCTTTTTTAGTTAGGATTGAAATCAGTCAATCTGTTTGGATTTCCAATCTGAATCCTCAAGTAAATATGAAGGATTTGTGTACTGATCTGTTAAGATGTCCTGTGACTCCATTCTAGTTACTTAACTTCTCTGAAGTTTAATTTCCTCATCTATAAAGTGGAAATATTTCATCTCATTTAAAACATAGAAAGTTTCCTTAAACTTTCCCTTTGCCCTGAGAACCATTTATGCTCAACTTGTACCATCCATAAAATGGGATATTATGGAGGAGCTTTTAAAAAGGAAGGCATAGGACTTCCCTGGTGGTCCAGTGGTTTAGACTCTGAGCTTCTGATGCAGGGGGCACGGGTTCAATCCCTGGTCGGGCAACTAAGATCCCACCTGCTGCATGGCATCGCCAAGAATACAAAACAAAACAGAACAAAGCATAGCTTTAAATCCTCTTCAGGAACATGACTAAGAGCTATCAGGTGGAGGAAAAGAAGTGCTCCATAGAGTCACAGCAGACTGATACGTCAGTGCTGACCGACATGGTAGCCACTGGCCACCAGTCACAGGCCCCTTAGCAAGAAACACGTGGATGGTACAAATTAAGATGTGCTTTAAGCGTAAAACACACCGATTTTGAAGATAAAATTAAAAAGTAGAAGGAAAAAGGGAAGAGAGAGAAAAAGATGGAAGGAGAGAAAAAAGGCTAGAGAGTTAGAAGGATAAAAAAAGGAAGGAGAGAAGGGAAAAAGGATGAACAAAATCTTCAGTTCTAGTTTTCTCTCCCCAGATGCTTGACCTCCCACTCTGTCCATGTGAAAGAAGGATACAAAGAGCTCAGGGAAATCATCAAGGAAAGAAGCCCATCCCATCACACGTTGGTTTAAGTTATATGTTTATGTTATGTCTTGGGTCTGGAGGACAAGCCCCATATTATTTACCCTTAAACCACTGATTAAACTCCTGTCTCCCCACACACCACAGTGCCTGCTTGTCTATGACAATGCCTTAAAGTTCTATCCAGATACTGTGTCTCTGTGTTGGTAACTGTGTTCTCACTGAACAGGAGTCTCTACTCTCCCGTCCACCCTGGGTCTGACACTGATTGCTCCTAACTTTTGTCCCATCCATGCCTATCATTTCATTATCTGAGTCTCAGCATACTTCGCTTGCTCTTTCCAACACCAAGTGCTATAATCCTGGTTTTACAAAAACACAGAGAGCTTTTGGGACAAATCACTTTTTAAAACATTTAATAGAAATGAATATTTGCCTCGATTTTTAAAAATCAAGTTTGTTTTTATTCTTTTATTTTAAAAATATAAAACACATATCTAATATTTAAATAAAATCATACTGTGTTTCCCCATTATGTTAAATCTTCTCCAAGATCATTTCAACAATTTTTTTGTGGAAATCAGATTCTTTATGTTTTTTTATTATCAAAATAATTCTGAAATAATTACTGTTGGGTGTATATCATTTCACATCACTTATTGCCATGATAACATCCTACCAGTTTAACTACTGAGTTGAAAGCACATGTGTATGTGTGTGCTCAGTCATGTCTAACTCTTTGAGACCCTAAGGACTGTAGCCTGTCAGCTCCTCTGTCCATGGAATTTTCCAGGCAAGAATACTAGAGTAGGTTGTCATTACCTACTCCAGGGGATCTTCCCACCCAGGGATCGAATCCTTGTTTTTTGTGTCTCCTGAATTGGCCGGTGGATTCTTTACCACTATGCCACTTGGAAAGCCCCAAACTTCTAGGCATATTACCAAATAATTTTTCACAAAATTATACCCATTTATACATTTACTAGATGTGGAAATGCCTGAATCACTGCAATTTTTCAGTCTTGAATAGTCTCATTAAATAACTGTTTTTCACTTATCTATTGTGGTAAAAACACTTAATATGAAATCTACCTTCTGGGAAAAAATATAAGTGCACAATACATCACTGCTAACAGCACAATGATGTAAGCAGATGTCTAGAATCTATTTATCTTCCAATATTGTATCTTCAAAGCATTTAACTAGTTTAAATCATTCTAAACCCACCATTTTTGGCGGAACTTCTATCCACTTTTAATTAATCAACATAATGACTGTGTAGAGTGTGGCAGATTATCAGGGCCACTCACTGAATCATTGAACCTTTCCCTTGTTTCAGAAGGCATGTGTGTGTGCTGGGTCACTTTACTTGTGTCTGACTCTTTGTGACCCTGTGGACTATAACCCACCAGGCTCCTCTGTCCTTGGGGATTCTCCATGCAATTGTTTCAGAAGGAAATAGTGCCAACTGAGTAAATTATTGATTTCCCCCATTTTATTTAGCCACTTGTAGACTATATAAAAAATCCACAAAACCAATAAAACTTTGATCAATTACCTGGAATTTGCATTCTACTTTATCTAATTTTGAAGCTACCTTATTTTAGCATCCATTCATAAAACTCCCTTCCTATTAATGAATATTTCTCATTTAGAAGGTTACATTTGAAGGAGTGAAAACTTTTCTATCTAATATGTGAAACCAATCCAAAAGAGATTTCCTATGAAGTAAATAGGAAGTGTCTAGATCAACTTTATAATGTTAAGACCAACATTTTACAATGTAAAATACTGATATTTATTTTCTGAATAGTCTATAAAAAATCTTATTTTTTATACTAACTCCCTCTCCAAATACTTTGTTCCAGTTTGAAATCATCTTACACTTATTTAAAAGAATATCAAATTTCATAATTCACATAAACTTTCATAAGTATTTCCTAAACTATGTGCAAGTATTACTATGTGAGTGTTGTCTTATTTGTAAATGAAGTAAGTTATAGTGACAAAGAACTGAATATATACATATATATAAACCATTTCCTCAAATAAATATTCATTTATTGCATACATAATGATTAGA
Source organism: Neotragus pygmaeus (assembly GCA_006410875.1). Lineage (NCBI taxonomy): Eukaryota > Metazoa > Chordata > Mammalia > Artiodactyla > Bovidae > Neotragus > Neotragus pygmaeus. Next base: position 145,391 of record SJYV01030546.1, read on the forward strand.
ATTTATCAAAAACTTTTCTCCAAAATATTTTTAACATGTTAACATGTGTGGCTGGACAACAGCCACACAGACTGATATTCATTTACTATATCCAAAATAATTGGAATTCATCAAAAATTCTTTTAAAGCATTCAACATGACATTACTAATTTCTAGATTTGTACCATTTTTATTCAAAATAATATTAAAAATAAAGAGGAACCAACAATAGAAAAATAAATTTACATGTTAAAAAGGCCTATTCTTTAATGGGTTTAGTCTGTTTAGACAACAAATTCTATTATCATAGCTAAAATAGATAAGACTGTGAAAAAGATGATTAAGATATAAGTCACAGTCTGTGTTAAACATTGTTAAACTGCTTTTCAGCCCAAACAGATGAACCCCTATGGAAATACACAATGGCTCACTTTTCTTATTGTTGATATGAGCACAAGGAATGCATTAAATTCACCATGAGCCTGTGAGGCCCAAGCTACACAATTACTCAGACACCGCCTCCATTGTCCTTTCAAGGGTTCTCTTCATTTAAGACCCTACACTTTTTGCCTTAACAAGATGGTATGTGATCAATTATTTTTATACCTAGGAAATATTTTACAAAAAGAACTGCACTTGCTAAGTGAATGAAATTGTTAAGTAAATTAAATAATGAAGTGTGTTTAATCAAAGAAACTAAAAAAAAAAAGGTGACTAAAAAGTAAAATGGTAAAGTATTAAAATGATCAAGAAGAACATATCTATGTTTAGTATTATTAAGTATGGTGCACTACTGCAAAAAAAAAAAAAAGACTACATAAAAGTATTGCTTAAATAATAGTATGTACACTGTACATTAGCAAGTAAAATATAATAATGTCATGTTGGAATAATTTGGGAAAATATAAATATTTTGGGGACAAAAAAATTCAAACTCCACTTAAAGACAACATATGCAGTAGGATACCACTCTCAGTGGCTCAGAGGTTAAAGCGTCTGCCTGGAATGCAGGAGACCAGGGTTCGATTCCTGGGTCAGGAAGATCCCCTGGAGAAGGAAATGGCAACCCACTCCAGTACTCTTGCCTGGAGAATCCCATGGAGGGTGGAGCCTGGTGGGCTACAGTCCATGGGGTCGCAAAAAACCGGACATGACTGAGCGCCTTCACTCACACCACTCTCAGTAACTTAAGAGTGATTGAGTTCTTTACCACTGAGGCATCAGGGAAGCCCAAGGTAATGGTGAAATATTTAAATGAATGTTGAACAATTTAATCAGTCATGTCCATATTTTATTCTATAAGAAGCCAAACTATTGGATTTGAGACATTTCCTTTAGAGCTTTGATGTTCTATCACTTACTATAAAAAAGATGTGCTTTCATTCTGAAAGAAAATAATTTTGATTAACATGAGTAAATAATCAGCTTCATCTCAATCACAAATATATTTGCTACTATTTTTATATTTAAAGAAGCAACTTTGCTTGAGATTGGTAGGCAAACTGTAAAATGTCTCCCTGAACATTAATTATATTAATTAAGATTAACACTAGCCTATAAGATTCACAAAAATTTTTATCTTATTTATTTATTTACTAAAAATTCTGCTGCCATGATAAAAGAGAGTATTCAAATTGGTAACCTCTCTTTGGAGGCCATTAAATAATAGACAATCAAACATTTCTTTCTTTTGCATTTTGCTATTCTTTCAACAATGCTTCATTTTGAGGTCTTGTTAAGAAAAAAATTCAAAATTGTACATATCCACACATTTCTTTTATGAATAGTTATATTTGAGTGCTTCATAAGTGACATATATGTGAGGAGCACAAACATCCTTTGAGAAAGTTTTTCAGTGCTTACAAACATTTAATTGATGGGTAAAATGCAATCTTCTCCAAAACAGATGGTTCTCCTACTTTTCATTTTTAAGGCTTCACAGAGGGGTGCCATCTCCCCATTCTTTATGTCACCACTCAATACACCCACAGTCAACTTGAAAAAAAAAAGATTTAATCTAAAATTCAATCTTTATAAATATTGGATTTATTCTGTAGTCTCAATCTGCTGCAATTGGTAAATATATTATTTAAATGAATGATTAGTTTTCTACTTTTTAATAAAAGTGTTACAATAGAAATAATCCCATTGATTAATGAAAATTTCAACTGTGTGTCTGTGAACATTTGATTTCAGATATTCACAGTCCTTACATACTTAAGAACTAAAGTACAATGATGCATAACAATGTCATATATGTATTATGCTTATAATATATAATAAACAAAACATAAAATTAAAAATATGAATAGAATATAAATATCTAACTATATAAAAGAAAAATAAGAGGAATACTTTATAGCTACTTTATAAATTAAATTTTAAATGCCTATCTAGAAATATTTTATTATTGCTCTTTACATTAAAACAACAATTTCTAATGTCTAACTATAGGAAAGTTGCTTAACATTTATATTCTATTTAAACTTTATTAAACAACCTTGAATTAAAAATTATAGTTCCTTTATAATATTTTACTTTTGAATGGATATTTTGATTATTCTCAACTTTCACTATTATAGTATATTTTACTGTAAAAGATAGGCTTCCCTAGTAGCTCAACTGGTAAAGAATGCAGGAGAGCCCAGTTTGGATTCTGGGGGAGAATCCCCTGGAGAAGGAATCGGCTACCCACTCTAGTAATCTTGGGCTTCCCTGGTGGCTTGATGGTATAGTATCTGCCTGCAGTGTGGGAGATCTGGGTTCCATCCCTGGGTTGGGATGATCCCACAGAGGAAGGCATGGCAACCCCCTCCAGCATTCTTTCCTGGAAAATCCCATGGATAGAAAAGCCTGGAGGGCTGAAGTCCATGGGGTCACGAAGAGTTGGACAGGACTGAGTGGCTAAGCACAGCACTATAAAAGACTAAATGTTTTCATGTTTGCAGATAAATCATCTTTCTTGTGACAAATAGTCTAGTTGTTAAGGTGCTTTTAAGGCATGAGCTACTTTCACACAAAGACTGTATTATACTAGGAATAAGAGCTATTCATGACTATCATCACTTAGATATTAGACAGCATAGTGTGAGGTTGTTATTAGCAGTTATTCCTTCTTTTATATCCCTTCTTTCAGTTCAGTTCAGTTCAATCATGTCCAACTCTTTGCTACCCCATGGACGGCAGCACGCCAGGCTTCCCACCAACATCAGCTCCTGGAACTTGCTCAAACTCATGTCCATGGTGTTGGTGATACCATCCAACCATCTCATCCTCTGTCGTCCCCTTCTCCTCCTGCCTTCAATCTTTCCCAGCATCAGGGTCTTTTCCAAAGAGTCAGTTCTTTGCTTCAGGTGGACAAAGTATTGGAATTTCAGGTTCAGCATCAGTCCTTTCAGTGAGTATTCAGGACTCATTTCCTTTAGGATTAACTTCATTAGGATCCCTTTATTAATAAATGGCTAAATCTACCACCTCCCCAAATATTAGATCAAAAGTTACTTTCTCAATTAGGTCTATGCTGACAACCCATTTAAATTACAAGTCTCTGTCTAGAATCCTCATTCCCTTTACTTTGCATTAGTTTTTTCTATAGCCTTTTATCATTTCCTCACATACTACAAACTTATTATGGGCTTCCCAGGTTACTCAGTGGTAAAGACTGCCTGACAATGCAGGATATGCAAGAGACTCAGTTTCAATCCCTGGGTTCGGAAGATCCTTTGGAGAAAGAAATGGCAACCCACTCCAGTATTCTTACCTGGGGAATCCCATGAACAGAGGAGCCCGGTGGGCTGCAGTCCAAGGGGTCACAAAGAGTTGGACATGACTGGGAGCTTGCAAACACATACACATGCATATTTAAAATAAGAAATTAAAATTTCTCTTGATATTTATAGTAGTTTCACTTCTGGAATGCTCAGCAAATTATGCAGCTGCAAAAAATGATGGGCTACACCTAAATCTATGTTCCACACTCCCATCATTAGAAACAGATTTTTCACATACTTGAATTCCAGAGAAACATTTGAAAGTTGTGGCAGGAGATGAGATATTTTCAATGAAGGGACTTCCCTGAACATTTTAGAACTTCTTGTTTCACTGATTTCCAGCCAGCAGATGCTGGTGACATTCATCCATCCCCACAACAACTAACGGCCACCCTCTAAAATGTCCAGTTCCTCTTGGGTGTGGCCCTGCTCATATTGTGTGTCATTTCTTGGACAGGAAAGACACTTTGCCATCTACTGTAGGAATATATGCATTCTCATAACATTAGTGATGCTCTTTAAGCTTGGCGATAGAAAGTGGAATATGTTTCCATCTGATGGACACAATTTAATTTGTAAACCAGGTCCTGTGCTCAGAGGGAAGGGGAAACTGAGAGACATGTAACAGTGGGGAAGAAACATACAGTACCACTCTATTGTGTGGAAGAAGCAATAAAAAGAAAACAGGATGAAAATAAATGTATACATACATGTAATACATGTATACGATCACATATATGATATATTTACATGTAATGTAGATACAAGGTACATGTGATTTATTTTTAGGCCTTTTGCAATCAGTATTTTGTAAAATCATTCTGAAGACCTAGTTTAGGGTTCAAAAATGCAGGTGTTGGGTCTATTCCACTCTGAACTTATTCTAGGTCACTATAACTAGTGAGAAAGAAAGCTGAGGTTAACCACTGGGGCATATACACAGAGAAAATAATAATTCAAAAAATATATGGACACCGGTGTTTACAGCAGCACTATTGATAATAGCCAGGACATGGAGACAACCTAAATGTCCATCAACAGTGGAGTGGATAAAGAAAGTGTGATACATATATACAATGAAATATTATTCAGCCATATAGAGGAATGAAACTGGGTTATTTGTAGAGAAGTGGATGGACCTGGAGACTGTTATACAGAGTGAAATATGTCATAAAGAGTAAATCAAATATTCTATATTAATACGTATATGTGGAATTTAGAAAAATGGTACAGTTCAGTTCAGTTCAGTTCAGTCACTCAGTCGTGTCTGACTCTTTGCGACCCCATGAATTGCAGCATGCCTGGCCTCCCTGCTCATCACCATCTCTCGGAGTTCACTCAGACTCATGTCCATCGAGTCCGTCATGTCATCCAGCCATCTCATCCTCTGTCATCCCCTTCTTCTCCTGCCCCCAATCCCTCCCAGCATCAGAGTCTTTTCCAATGAGTCAACTCTTCGCATGAGGTGGCCAAAGTACTGGAGTTTCAGCTTCAGCATCATTCCTTCCAAAGAAATCCCAGGGTTGATCTCCTTCAGAATGGACTGGTTGGATCTCCTTGCAGTCCAAGGGACTCTCAAGAGTCTTCTCCAACACCACAGTTCAAANACATGAGGTGGCCAAAGTACTGGAGTTTCAGCTTCAGCATCATTCCTTCCAAAGAAATCCCAGGGTTGATCTCCTTCAGAATGGACTGGTTGGATCTCCTCTTATTTACAAAGCATGGAGAGAACAAATATATAGATACCAAGGGGGAAAAGGGGTGGTATGATGATTGGGACTGACATATATACACTGCTGATACTATGCATAAATTAGGTAACTCATCAGAACCTACATATAACTCAAGGAACTGTAGTCAATGCTCTGTGGTGACCTAAATGGGAAGGAAATCCAAAAGGAGGAGGTGTGTCCATATGTGTGTTTGTTTCACCTTATGTTACAATAGAAACTGGGACAACATCATGTAGCAACTATAATCGAATAGAAATTAATTAAAAAAAAAAAAAGAACTGAAGTTATTCACAAGAATAAGCTCAAGGAAGAAACCCTGGACTCTGTACTGGAAAAGAAGTAACAATTGAAAAAAGGGGTTAGAGGAAGAAAGGAGAGGAAATCAGAGTTTTGAGGTCTTGGTGGTGAAAATCAGGAGCTGAGGCAATAATGGCTCATAACACTTGGAGTAACCAGACTGTGTGATCATAGAGGATAACTGATTTTATGACTTCATAAAACTAAGCAAATTTTGTAGGCAAAATCTTTCTCTGAATCTTAAAACTGCTTTATTCCTTATTTATTGCTCTTTGATTTTGAGTCTCGTAGATTTTTGATCCTGTTTACTTGTCTTGGAATGAAGAGTTGTCTAGCACATTTAGTGCTTCTAGAAAAAAAAAAAATGTTATGGTTTACCCTGTGTTTACTCACTATCCATTGGGTACATCAGAAAAGGATTGCTGGATGGAAGCCTTACGTTTTTATATTCAAGCGGCAATTTGGCGGAGTTTTGTGTGGCTCAAACCAATGGAGTAAGGAAGACTGTTTTAGCATAAGACTGTTTATAGCATTTGTTTGTGTTCTAAACAGAAAGCTCTCACACCACCCAGTTTAATAGGGAACAAAAAAACAAGCAAACCTGAGCTTCTCCATTTGTATACATTAGATTGATGAGAGGATCGCTAGATCCATTTTCTGGGCTAGGAGATATTTACATAGTGTAATACTGCTTGATTGAAGTACAGTAGTCTCAGAAAAACCCTATGCCATCTTTTTCTGTCACTAGGCTAAAGGAATTCAGAAAAAAAAACTTTTAATCCCCAGTGAGGTACAGCTTGAAGCACAACATGCTGGTTCAACACCTCACAGGATACAATCTATCAATTCTAGTGTGTCTGTTTTCATTCTTCCGTGGAAAATCTTACCTTATGCATAATGAGTGGTACTTGAGACGGAGCAGCAACTGGAAAGCAGATACACTATGATCCCCAGAAAATCTTATATCCATGCAGTAGGAGGGCGGTTTCCAAGTTTTTTGTTGGCATTGATTCTGATCTCTTACCAGGGGGAGGTTGTGGCACAGAATCAAATCATATTCATACCATCTGCTCCAGTTGGCAAAGCTCATGTCAGCTGCCAATTGTGATTCTCAATTCAGCCCCGTAGGTCTTGTACTTCCTCTCAGATTATTGCAATGTTTTGTAGTTTTCAGTGTTCTTGTGAGATTTGGTGTTTGTGAGTCATCAGAGATGTTTTAAAGAAAAGTTGGTGGGAGCTTAGTATATTTTAAATTAAAATTTAGATGATATAAATATATCATTTAAAGATACTATGTTTCTTCTTAGGTTGCTATTCATGTTTTATATGTGAATGTTATCAATTTTTATGAAAGTATATCTTTTTTTCCCTCTAGTTTCCTTCTAAAGCTTTCAAGTTTAGAAAAGTCTTCCCACAAGAACTAATAAATATTTATTACTTCCCTGCTTTACTTTTGTTCATTTGGTTGTTTTGTTTGTTTACTAGAACAGTATGAAAAGGCAAAAAAAAAAAAATGACACTGAAAATGAATCCCCCAGGTCAGTAGGGGTCCAATATGCTACTGGAGAAGAGTGGAGAAATAGCTCCAGAAGGAATAAAGAGGTTGAGCCAAAGTGGAAGAGATGCTCAGTTGTGGATGAGTCTGGTGGTGAAAGTAAAGTCCAAAGATAAAATTTCGACAATAATGTTCACTAAAAAGATTCAATAATGTTCACTAAAATTATATTCCCTGATTTATTGGCTATGCAACCTTGAGTATGTTACTTAAACTTTCCAAGACCTTCTACTATGGATTATAAAATCTACTAGTTCCTGAGCTTTACCAACTCCCACAGTTACATTTCAGTTTTCAAATTACTTGACCTATCTGAACTATCTGACAGAAAGACGATCCTGTCTATTGGAATTTGTTTTTGCCTCCACTATGACATGCTATTCTGAGCGTTAATTCTGCATATGCTTTCTTATATTCTCTTTTTTCCTCCCATACTTTAAATATTAGTGTTCTGCAATATTTTCTGTTGTTTCTTTTCTTCCTCTGTTGCTCTTCCTGAGTAATCTTAATTGCTTTTATGGACTGAATTTATAGAGTCTCAAATTCATGTCTTGACTCTTTCATTTCTCATTCATATTACAACCTGGGTATGTCCCCAAATGAATTTATCCAACTCTTCAAAACCTGCTTTTCCTCTTACCTTATATATGAGGACTCATCATCAGTGAATTAGGCACTAACCTGAAAATCATCTTTGACTATTTTTCTTCCCATTTATCATGAATGAAGTCATTAACTCCTCCTACCTTGATCTCTAAAGATTTATTGGATTCTTTCATACTTTTTAGCTGGACTATGGCAATAGCAAATTCTCTTGTCTCCAAACAGTAGATGGAGCCACACCATTCCTCTCCACAAGGTCAAGATTCTGAGAACATTCCTTAGTCATATCACTGCACTGATTAAACCCTGTCAAAATGTCTCCCCCTCAAGTAAGAATAGCTTTAGGGTAGGGTGGTTCTCTAGAAGCTCCATAAGGAAGGTAGAAAATAGTTATATGATAAAGAGAATGCTGTTGTTGATAGAAAGTACTGTTTTCAGTCTCTTTGAGGGGGTTCATATGATGTTGAATAATTAATTACTAATGAAAAATAATGGTAAAGTGAAAGAGAAACTCTAAAAATCTGATATTATAAAGAAGATGAAAAAGTATACGTATTAATAAAGGTTATAATGACAAAATCATTCCATTAATAAGTAGAAAAATAAAAAGTTATATGAATAGGTTGTAGGGTGGTACTATAAAATATAATCCAATAAACACTACTTCAAGGTCAATATAAAGAGAAGAAGCTCTGAAAAGTAACTTTAAATCCAAAAAGTAATTATTGACACAAAATAATTGACAAAACAGAATCACTTCATATATTGGAAAACAATCTACAATGAAGTTGGAGGGACTATTTTGAAATAAATTTTGTCAATCTCCAGAAGAATTTTTAGATTAGAGCATTAGTAAACAATTATATCTCTCTAGAAGTATATATGCTGAAATGAACAGAAATATTGTGATAGGTGGAATAATGGCCCTGCAAAGATATCAATATCATGACCTAATCTCTGAAATCTATGAATACATTTTGCTACGTGGTCGAAGGGAATTAAGGTTGAAGATGGTTAAAGTTGATAGTCAACTGACTAAGATTGGCACATTATACTCACCCAAGTGAGCCCAACATAATCACCTTGATCCTGAAAAATGGAAGAGGAAAGCAAAAGGGTTGGTCAGAGAGATATGGTCAGGAGGGACAGAAGAGATGGGCTGAGAGAAGGATTTGATTCTATTATTTGCTCTGAAGTGGAGGGAGCCATGAGCCAAGAAACGTGGGTGGATTCTGGAAGGTGAGAAATGACTTTAGCCACGGAGGAAATGGAGATCTCACAGCCAACAACTGGAAATAACAAAAAATAGATTCTGCTCTAACGTCTCCAGAAGGAAACAGCCCAGCTCACATCTTGATTTTAGCCCAGTGGGACCCATGATGGGCTGATGACTGGGAAACTGGTACTTTCTTACTCAGAGTTCACCTTTATGTTAGTATCTATATTGAGTACCTATATTGAGATTGCTTATTTGTTATGTTGCCTGAGTCCAGTAAATTCAAAAGATCAAGCCTGTAGTATACTTTACATTTATATCACCATGCATAGCATGTTTTATGCCAACATAAGTTTCAGTGAGACCAAAGACTTGAAATGTGAAGGAAAAAAAACAAACAACCCAAAACATTAAAACGAAAGTGTAGATGGTTATATGCTATGGTGATGGTACAGGATTTCTAGGTACAGTACCAAATGTAAAATAACCAGCTTGAGTATATAAAAGAAAGAGCCAGTAGATATGGTGGCATACCTCAGAAGGTGAACGTCAAAAACATCACAAACAGAATTGAAAGGAAAACTACAAATTGGGAAGGAAAATGTGCAAAACGCATGCATTAACAAGAAGTAAATATAAAAAGTATTTTTATAAGTTATTTGCAAGTTTCTACCTTTAGTTGAAAACAGCCACAAGTAGCAATTTATAAAAAAAAGNGCCAGTGGAGGGGAGGGCCCCCCTCTCCCAGCACCTGGGCCCAGCAATCCAGGGTCCTCTCCTGTCCTCCCATGCACACCTGCCACCAAAGGGGTATGGCTCAGCTGCAGGCTGGCACACCCAGCGTGTGTGAATGGGCTGTGACGAGAAACACGGTGGAGCCTGGGTGGGCTTGAGGGGTGTGGGCGTGTGGACAGAGAGAGTCGCGCATGGCTGAGCGGGAGGTGGGTGGATGGTGGATGGGTAGGTGGATGAGTTGGGGGGGGTGACATCCTGACTGAAGCATGACACAGAGCCCCCTCCTGGGGCTCAGTGGTGGACACACAGGCCAGCCCACGAAGTCGACCAGTAGTGGGGAAAGCCCAGCTTTGGGGTCCGGCAGGCCTGCGTCCAGCTGTGGCCTCATCACTCGGGTGGCCTTGGCTAGGCTTCCTCCTCTGAGTCTCCTCAACTGTACACCCAGGCCGACGTCACTGTCAGGATCAGGCCAGCGCCTGTTAAGCCAGCTCTCTGCTTTGCTCACATACACACCTGGCAGGGATGTGAGGGATAGGGGACCCTGAGACCCCAGGAGGCACTCCAGCAGATGGGGGTTGGGGGGAAGTCCTCCTAGAGCCAAGGACCAGCTACACTTAGTCTGAACAGGAGGCGTGTCCCCTGAGGGGTTGTGGCAACACAGGGCAGAGTGTGGGCAAGCGCATTTCAAAAAGACCACAGGAACCCTGGAATATAAGATGATCCGATATGTACAGACTGTCTCTAGAAGGAAAAAGAAACTGCCCCTGGGGAGAGGCAGCAGGACCCCCTCCTCTCTGCCTGCCTCTTGTACCAGCAGCACTTTTAAAGTAATTCCTAATTTACTCTTAAACTGCCTGCTGCCCATCAGCACTGTGCCCACCCCAACTCTGACCAAGACAGACAACTACAAAGTTTCACTTAACAGACACACTCGTCCAGATCACTAGTTTTCAAGAAGGAATTGACAAAACTCAAGGAACTGCTCGGCTAGGACGCCTCTGAGGCCAATCGGTGCTCAGACTCGCATGAAGCAGAAAGTCCCGTGTCGGCACTCACACATCTGGATTGGGTGCTCAGGAGTCAGGGAGCCTCCTGAGAGGAGAACCTGCACCTGTGTGCACGCTTGAAGCCAAGAAGGGCGTCTGGCAGAGGCACAGCCTGGGGAAGTTGGGGCAGCGGGAGCTCCATGTACGAAGGTGGGCAGCGATCGGGGAGGCTGAGGGCATTGGAGACCCAGGCCACATGGTTAGGGGTTCCCCAGCTGGCAGCGAGGCGCCACAGAAGGCTGACCCAAGTCCCAGAGTATTTTCATTGTTGGAAAGCATGCAGATTGGCTGCATGTCACCTTGAACTCCCCAGAGGAATGTTGCCAAAATATAAACTCATTGTGCCGCTCCTGCGAACGCTAAGCAGTATTTAGGGCTGGCGGTTCACCCCACACACATGCCCCTCTGAGCACATCCCTGAGAGCGAGATGATCCTCTCACCAGCCCCAAGCCACAGAACTGCCGCCCTCAGTACGCAAGGCCTGTGAAGGTCCCAGTGACCCATGACGGGAGACATCAATGCAGGATGCTATCAATGCAGTATGCTGTCCACACGTTGGAGGGACCCCAAGTGGTGACAGGTACCAGCTGGAGCAGGTTTGAGGTTGGAGCTGAAGAGGTGGTCTGGGAAGGCTTTGCTCAGGGGCTGCCTTCATGCCCCGCCTTCATAAGGATGACCTGAGAGCTGGTTTGGCTCAGCTGTGATGAGTGTCAGCCCAACGTGGTGTGTCTTGGTGCCCACTGTGGGACCCCTGTGGGTCTGGCAAGATGCCCAGAGACACCCAACCCCTCTTCTATGCTCTCAGTTCCTGGACATGGAAGGCCCTGCACAGGGCCCAAGACTGGCCCAGGAGAGACTTCATCGCTGCAGGGCCCCAGACCCTCCCATCCTCCTGCCTCTGCCTTCATGGGCAAGGCTAGGGCCCCTGAAAAACTTGCACCTCTTTTGGCAGAGAACTCGGTAAAGGTGGGAGGGGAGGCTGTAGGGGTGTTTACATTTATGTCATTATCATAATTGTAGTCAAAGCTCACAACACTGGGGAGACCAACACTGCCTCCCTTCCCGGATGCTCAGAGAGGTTGAGGTCTGCACCTGAGGTCACACAGCACTGGTGCAGGCCGGAAGCTCCTGAGAATACTGCCGGCACCTCTGGCTGTGGCGACTCTATCTCCTGCTCACCTCAGACACCTGTGGTTACTCTTATGACTGAACCACAGCAATGCCAGAGAGGCCTGGCAGTGTGGAAGGAGAACTAATTCCCAGCCTCTCTGGAGTCCTGGGTGTGGAGCTCTGGGCGCCAAGCTTCCCAGGGCCCTTCTCCCTGAAGGATTCCAAACAATCCATATTCTTGCCCCCAGGAACCGCCGAAATGTTCCAAAAATTCCAATCATATGTCACCCCAATGGCACGGCCCAGACCCTGCCCTGCAGGGGAGGCCAGGAGCCTCTGGGGTCCCAGGCAGTCCANCCAGTGACCCATGACGGGAGACATCAATGCAGGATGCTATCAATGCAGTATGCTGTCCACACGTTGGAGGGACCCCAAGTGGTGACAGGTACCAGCTGGAGCAGGTTTGAGGTTGGAGCTGAAGAGGTGGTCTGGGAAGGCTTTGCTCAGGGGCTGCCTTCATGCCCCGCCTTCATAAGGATGACCTGAGAGCTGGTTTGGCTCAGCTGTGATGAGTGTCAGCCCAACGTGGTGTGTCTTGGTGCCCACTGTGGGACCCCTGTGGGTCTGGCAAGATGCCCAGAGACACCCAACCCCTCTTCTATGCTCTCAGTTCCTGGACATGGAAGGCCCTGCACAGGGCCCAAGACTGGCCCAGGAGAGACTTCATCGCTGCAGGGCCCCAGACCCTCCCATCCTCCTGCCTCTGCCTTCATGGGCAAGGCTAGGGCCCCTGAAAAACTTGCACCTCTTTTGGCAGAGAACTCGGTAAAGGTGGGAGGGGAGGCTGTAGGGGTGTTTACATTTATGTCATTATCATAATTGTAGTCAAAGCTCACAACACTGGGGAGACCAACACTGCCTCCCTTCCCGGATGCTCAGAGAGGTTGAGGTCTGCACCTGAGGTCACACAGCACTGGTGCAGGCCGGAAGCTCCTGAGAATACTGCCGGCACCTCTGGCTGTGGCGACTCTATCTCCTGCTCACCTCAGACACCTGTGGTTACTCTTATGACTGAACCACAGCAATGCCAGAGAGGCCTGGCAGTGTGGAAGGAGAACTAATTCCCAGCCTCTCTGGAGTCCTGGGTGTGGAGCTCTGGGCGCCAAGCTTCCCAGGGCCCTTCTCCCTGAAGGATTCCAAACAATCCATATTCTTGCCCCCAGGAACCGCCGAAATGTTCCAAAAATTCCAATCATATGTCACCCCAATGGCACGGCCCAGACCCTGCCCTGCAGGGGAGGCCAGGAGCCTCTGGGGTCCCAGGCAGTCCGTTTTCACTGCAGAGAGCTATCTGTACATTTGTTGAGTTCCACAAATGAGTCCATGTGTTTCACCCCTGTCACCTCATACAACTCCTGGAACCCCACTATTTCCTACTTTCAGAGTCGGAGACGTGTCCCGTGGTGAGCATGGCAGCTGGCCCAGCTCGGGGTTTTAGTCACGTGGGAAAGGCATGCTCCCAACTGCCCAGCCCCCACCCATGGTAACCACTGTTGATGGGTCTATGGACCCCTCTAGATATTTCCGTGTGAATATAACCCTCGGTGCATGTACTTGCGAGGAAGGGGCAGCCACGGCGCCTACACATCAGCTCCACAAGCTGCGAATTCTTCCGACGAGACCTGGAGGCTGTGTGCTCAGTCCGGCCTCGGGCTCCTCACCTGTGAAATGGGGAGATGAGCCCCATCCCCAGGGTTAACAGGAGCCGGAGAGTTATAACCAGCATAGACAGCAGCCAGGGATACAGCAAGTACCAAATGAGTGCCAATCTATAGACAAGAGTCAGCCTGAGCACTCGTTTCTTGGAGGTCCTCCTTGGAGCCCTCTAAGAGGCTGACTCTGCCCTTCCACTCAGGGACACCCCCTGAAATGGCCAAAGGGTCGAAACCCGGGAAGACAGGGCCTGCTGGCCGGACACCACAGTCCCCAAGCTGGCCACGTGAGGGAGGAACATGGAGCTGCCACAAATACAGGTGGAAAGGAAGCCCCCTGCCCTGCCCAGAGGAGCCCCTGGCTTGGCTGGACAGCGTCCCCTGCTATTTCCCAGCCCTGCCTCCCATCCTGCTGGGTGGTCTCCCTGGCCTTGGCCCACCCACCCAGGGGGTCAGAGCCCCCTTGGGCCCTGGGGATGACACCACGGCAACCCCCTGGAGAGGCATCCCTCTAAGCTGGTGTCCCCACAACCTGGGAACAATCTCCTTCCCCTGGATATAAGGCAAACAGAGTCCTCTGGAAGCAAACCTTTTAAGCAGATGTTTCCTCTTGGCACGCACCTCCCGGGCGGGGCCTACCGCTCTCACACGGAGGCACAGGGGAGACCGAGTGATTTCAATTCTTCTTTTTAGGAAGGGGGAGGAAAATATTTTAAAAAAATGTGTTTTACAAGCCTGCTTTTGCCATTGTTTATGTAAACAGGTAAATTGTTTCCTGCCTCAATTAAAAACATCTGCCACATAAATGAATACCAATTAACTCATCCTGTTTTTAATTACTCTGTTAATTACACGCAGGCAGCAGAAAGGATGGCTGGGAGTAGGCGAAGCCGAGTGCACGCCCTCCCCCCAGTTGGCAAGGATCCGGACTGTGTCTGGCTCCTGGTGGATGAGGGTGGCAGGGAGGTGGTGGCACGGTGCCAGCCGGGATTCCCTGATCTGGGGCTGCCGGGTGGGCACCTCCTCCAAGGGCCCTGGATGGGGGCCGGCCGGGGCTCAGCTCACTCTAGGGAGTGAGGAGCCCCCTCCTGCAGGCCCTTCTGCCCTCCCCCTTCCCACTCTCACCTCCTCCAGCCACTCCCCTCCCATCACTGGAGAGGAAGGAGGGGCCTTAAGGGGGCCTGTCATGTCTTGGCCATATTTTGCTGGGGGAGGGGGGCAGCTGGAGATGGAGGCCTGCACCCCCTCCAGGAAGGCCTGCCTGGGGTTGGGGGAGAGGAATACTGCTCTGACAAATGCTGCATAGTGGCACCCTGAGCACCAGGACTGGGAGCCACCCCGGAGCACCCCTCGCCCACCCGTCACCCACGCTCCTCGTCCATAGCCTTCACCATGGTTTGTAATTTCTCTGCCTTCTCCTGCTTTCTTCCCTGAACCTGGCCCAGGGCAGGCAGGCAGGAGGCACCCGAACATGTCTCCGAGTGAACCTTACCCAGGGGTGCTCACAGAGGAGGTGTCATTATTCCTATGCATGGGGTTGGCTTGGGAGAGGACCCTCTGAGGTGTCACATGGTCACACCAGCCTTCGTGAGGGGATGGACTTGAACCCAGCAGGAGCCCTACTTCCAGGATGTGTTTACCGCACTGTCAACATCACCAAGGCCAAGCTAGGGAGTCATGCTGTCTCCAGGGACTGGAGCTGCTGGGCCCTGGGGTGTCCCCTCCCCCACCTCCCACAGATGCTCTCCCCACNGTTACACAGCTTACAGAAGCAGAGGTGGTCAGAGCTGGCTGGCCCTCACAGTTGCCCAGCTGGTGTGGTTGGTAGGTTTCCACTTGGCCTATCAGAGGTAGGCAGCAGAGCATCTCTGTGAGAATGATGCTACTGCCTTAGGTGGGCTCAAAGGGAAAGGTGTGCCTGACATTGATTGGTGATGTCTGCCACAGCCATTGGCGTGTGCAGATTGATTCGCCATGTCTGCCAGTCACATCACATATGGAGTAATGGGGAGGTACCAGGATCCAGTCTACATTCACAAACAGTGCTCCAGAACAGAGTCTGCCTCTCCTACTGCCTGTGGCCACCTGCTCAGGGGACTGCCTGCACCAGCATTCTCTGAGACATGAGTCAGCAGCCCACAGATGGACAGGCCACAGTCCAGGGGCCAACCCCTTCCAAGGCCGGGTCCCAGCTCACAGTCCCCACCCGGAATCCTGTCCCAACCTTGGAGCAGGGCTGGGGAACAGCAAGTGCCAAGTGATCCACAGTTTATTAGCTCATTTAATCCTTCCAACAGCCCCATGAGGCTTTTTTGTTATTTAATAGTAACAGTGAAGTGTAAAACATGTTATTACACCCATGTTACAGGTGGAACAACTCACAGGTTCAGTAACTGCAGGGTGCATGGCTGGAAAGGCAGGGCTATGGGTCTGACCTCACCGTGCAGACGTGCACAAGTTTGGCCTAAACTCACCCTGTTGGCTGGACCCAACCCACTCCCTCCAGATTTCCAGTCTCTCAGACAAGTGACCAGGGGCAGGCCTAGCCTCCAGGTTTGAGTTGGGTGTTGTCCAATTTCTGGCCATAGGCTGTGAGCGAGTCCCTCCTCTTGGCTTGGTCTCAGCATTTTCCCCTGGAAGAAGGGGGAAGCTCACCCTGCCTCGCAGCACTGGCATGAGCATACTGAGGCTTTCCTGCCAGTCCCTCTGACCACCGTTCCCCTGACTGCCTCCCCTTCCAGGCAAGCCACCAGGCTGAACACCAGCTGGGCAGTCCCCTGAGCTACTAGAGGCTGAGACCGGTGTGGGTCAGGGCCTGCCCTGAAGGCTGTTGGGGAGCTTACACCTCAGCCTTGCCCAGTGGGGGTCCTTTTCAATATCCATCAGTCATCCAGATTTTGGGCCATTCTCTCTGGGGCCTTTTAGCCACTTTGAGCCATAAGACATGTTTAATAGCAGCTCCTGCAGCATGCTGGGCAGCTGAGTCTGGTATGGGGAGCTGCGTGCTGGCCCGCCTGACCACGTCTCCACACCTGGGGCTCACTGAGGAGCAGCCAGAAACAAAGCCAGCTCCAGGACTCCTTGGCAGCCCTGTGTGGTTCAGAGGGCCCGCCAAGCTGTGGGGAGGAGCCCAGACTCACAGGCTGGGACTTCAGAACAGTGGTGGCCACAGGAATCCTCGGGTGCAGCCCCCACCCCAGGTCTGTGGCAAGGGCACATGATGACCGGAGTCAAGGGCAGGGACCCTGCACCCCAGAGGCCGTATCTGCCCAGGGAGAGCTGCACCTCGGAGTTTAAACCTCAGTGGCCTCCTCTCTGTGAGAACGAAGGACCCACCCCCTCAGATGTGACAAAGGCCGTGTGCAGCAGTTATGACAAGGGGCTGTCCCGCAGAAACCAGAAACTGCCGGCCAGCCCACTGGTCAATCAAGTCCAAGGTTCAGAGTGTCCACATGAACCACCGGCCCCAAGGGGGAATCGCTGTGCTGCCTCTGAGGGGCACAGAGAGGGCAGGAGCCAGCCCGGGGTCACACGGCAGTGCAATCACACAGCGGCAGCCTCACCCACCAGCCCTCACCCCTGACCCGGAGAACGGGCTGTGTCCCTGGTGGACAGAGGGTCTGTTTCCAGCCCCTCCTCCCCGCCTTGGACGGCCCAAGGCAGGCAGATGGGCCGGCGCTGGTGCAGCCGCGGTGGCAGCTGCTCTGGGGGAGGCGAGCGGGAAGCCGGCTCCATGCCTCCCTCCCCGGCGGAACCTTCTGGATGTTTTGACTCATTCCACCACATGGTCTCACAGAACCCCAAGGAGATCTGGAGGTGGGGCCCTGCTGAGTCAAAACAGCCTTGGGGTTTTCGGCAGAGAGGCGTGCGTCCTCCTGCTCTGCCTGGAGTCTCCCCTCTTGTCTCTGAGAAAGCTCCAAGGCCATCCCCCCATTTGACGGCAGGGAAAACTGAGGCCACCGCTGGCCCCTGGGGTTTCCCCTCTGACCCAGGGAGGTTTGGTCAGGCCTGTCCTGAGCCCTGGGGCACACGTGGGGTCACAGAACTTCATCCGGGGCTAAGCCCTCACCTCCTGTGTTCCCCTGAGGGGATCTTCCCAAGGCAGAGAAGACCATGGTGAGACCATGGTGGCTTCAGAGGCCATGAGGAGTGCCCAAAGCCACATAACACCTTCTGCCCGGTCAGTGCGAACACTTCCACAGGGACATTTATTGCAAAACAGAATGACTAAGGAGGCCCTGGTGCCTTGGATGGAGAACCTCTCCGTGTCCAGAGGCCTCACCCCAACCACACCCACAGGCTGTGGGCGGCCTCTGTGTGCCCAGCACTGGGGGAGGGTGTTCGGGACTCACTCTTTCCTCTTTGACCGGGGACACCCCACAGTGGTGCAGGTGTGTGAGCTCAGGCAGTTCAGACCTGCAACTCTTCAGCACAGCAAGCTTCCAGGGAGCCAGCAGGCTTGACCCAAGCGGCAACCAGGCTCAGTTCTGGGCTATTCCGGCTCCACCCCCTTGGTTGCCAAACCCCCCAGGATGCCCATGGGGCCTCCTGGTCTCTGAAATGTCCATCTTCTGACCCTCTCCAGGCAGCACAGGGTTCAGGGGAAAAGCGACTCTCCTTCCTCTCTTCCCACATGATGGACTCCCCAGGCCTCGGGACAGATGGAGCTAGAGCGCTGATGGGCAGCTCAGTCAGGAGGATGGAGTGAGCACCAAGCCCACCAGTGGTGGGACCCCAGAATAGCGGGCGAAACGGCAGGACCGGTTTTGGGTCCCTCACCCTGGGCTCCCGCACAAAGGCTTTGGCTGCTGGCCACAAAGGCACAGCTCCAGGCGGAGATCTCCCCTAGGGACACACTGGCCACTGCCGTGCAGTCGTGAGGGGGCAGCAGGCAGACCCCCAGGAGAAGCCAGGATGCCTGTTGGATCAGCTCTGTGAGTCTTCAGTGCAAACCCCCAGTGCACAGGAAATGCATGACGTTTTCATGCCTTAGTATTTATCCTACCACCTCCACCAGCTGAAGCCTTCAATGCCCACAGACGGCTCCCAGGCCATTCTCCATCCCCTTGCCCTCCTCCCTTGTGCTTCTCCTCTCCAGCTGCAAGGCCACCTTGCTGGCCCGCAAATGTGCCAGGCATCCTCCTGCCCCAGGGCCTTTGCACTGGCTGTCCGCTATGCTAGAGGGCTGTGGCCTGGTGGCCCCCTAGCTGCCTCACTTCCAGGCCTCAGCTCAATGTCACCTAGTCAGAAAAGCTGCATCTGGCAAGGACAGGCCCCACCTCCCAGCCCCAGGCCCTGCCCATTCCTTGTTTCCTTCGATCATTGTCCATCTCTCCCCAAACAGAGTGGCAGCCACACCAGGGAGGGTCCACCTGCTGGATTCCGGAATAGCAGCTGACACATGGCAGGCCCTCAGTCGCTGTTTGTCAAAGGAACAAGCGCCTAAGCTGACTACGTTCTCATCAGCAGCTTATCTCATCTAAGTGCCATCCAGTTCTGAGCTGGTGCCTCACGGCCGCTGGGCATGCCCTCTGCCAGGCAGCAGAGACCCCTCCCCTGGGGTCAGCCTCCTGGGCTTCATCCGGGAAGGAAACAACAGTTGGAAAGGAGGGTCATCCTGGGACGGGCGCCCGTGGGCAGATGTGAGCGGTGTGGGGGTGGCTGGTGCCTCTGGAGTCAGGACGCAGGCCCCCCAGGCCTTGTGCAGCTGGAGATCGTGTGGCTTCCATCAGTTCCACCCCACCCCCACCAGCAGGGAGCTCAGAGGAAGAGCGAGGAACCGAATTTCTGCCATACATCGAGAGCTACATGGTCTGATGTGCATAAAAATGGAAAATGATTATTTCACATACCCTCACCAGCACCTGGGTATTCGAATTCTGCCCTGTGTCCAGATAGGCTGGGGGAGGGGCAGGTCCACCTATCTTTCTCCAGGGACCTCCCTGCCTGGTCCCCTGCCCCTCTGTGAGGTGACAGCTGGGATGCCCAGGGGGACAGAGGCTGTGTCAGCTGATGGGGGATGGGCACACCACCAGGTGCCAACCTGGTCCCATCCAGGCTCAGCAGTGACCCCAAAGCCTCGGCTTCCCTGGCATGCTGGGAAGGAAACACCTAATTTCTNTCAGGAAGATCCCCTGGAGGAGGGCATGGCAAACCCACTCCAGTATTCTTGCCTGGAGAATCCCATGGAAAGAGGAGTCTGACTGGCTATAGTCCATGGGGTGGCAAAGAGTTGACATGACTGAAGTGACTGAGCATGCACACAGGCAGATGACCTCATCAATCTTGCTGACTGCACTCTGCAAAGCTTCCTTTACAGCCATGTAGCCAGGTGACACCATGAAGTCAACCATGTGCCATGTTATAATTATGGTGCTGTAACTGTTTCCATGGACCTGCTCTCCAACTAGACTTTGGAGCTCGTTGAGCCTGGGATTGTGTCTTATTTCATTTCTGTGTCTTCAGAGAGTCACAAGGTGCTTGTCTCATATCTGTGGTCAGTATGCTGTTAGAGATTGAAATAAATTGTCCTAATGTTTTAGAATTAAAAATTGATGCCTAGAGTTTTTTTTCTGGGCCTATCCAAGCCTATCATTAGGCTTCCCTGGTGGCTCAGATGGTAAAGAATCTACCTGCAATGCGGGAGACCTGGGTTTGATCACTGGGTTGGGAAGATTCCCTGGAGGAGAGCATGGCAACTCTCTCGGTATTCTTGCCTAGAGAATCCCCATGGGCAGAGGAGCCTGGTGGGCTACAGTCCATGGGGTCTCAAAGAGTTGGACATGACTGAGTGACTAAGCACAGCAGCATCCAAGCCTATCAGTAAAATGATCTTAATTCTCTTCATCATTTAGCTAAATATAGTGTCAGTTCTAATTTGATAGTTATCCTTTGCTTGGGCTTTTAAAGTCACAAACACGTTTAAGCAGACAGAGTGGAATAGCAATGAGGTGGGCCACATTGGTGCCTGCTGTTCTTTATGCCCTTGTGACCATCCAGATCTTGGATCTCCTGCTGTTACTGAGTCCAAGCTCACTTTGCTTGCTGCATGACAGGCCAATGAATCCGAGAGATGAGGTGTTGAGGCAAAAAGAGACTTTAATAGGGGAGCCAGCAGACCGAAAAGATGGCAGGCTAGCACCTCAAAATCACCATCTTATTGGGGTCCAGATGGCAGGTTCTTTTATAGATCAGAGAGAAAGAAGCAATAAGTAACTAAAGTAAAAGGGCAGAATAGAGAGGGAGAGGCAGTGGGGAAGTAAAGTGAAAGGGTCTTCAGCCTTGCAAAACATCTCAAAGGGAGTGGCCAGCCTTTGGAAGGGGTGTGTTAATCTCTTCTATTCACAGGTGGGTACAGACAAGCTATCTCTCTAGGAGGTGAACAAAGGCTCTTTAGTTTACAGTCAAGCAGAGGGTCAGGGTTCTGCAGACAAGCCATTAAGTATGATTATAATAACAAGAGCAATGAAAAGCAAGTCAAAGAAACAGTTTCCAACGTGGAGTCAGAATTGGCTTTCTCCCTGCATCACTGCTGCATCATGAGAGGTGTCATGAGGTGGAGAACCAGCTTGATTTTAAGCACGGCTAAACTTGAACCCCTCTCATTAGCTGGGTGATCCTGGGTAAGTTGTTTATCCTAAGACTCACTCTCCTCTGTAGAATGGGTCAATACACAAATGTTCATGGACATTTCACATTCTTGTGTAGATGTTTGGGGACCATTTTCTTGGGCATTTACCTAGAAGTGAGTCATAAACNGAACCCCTCTCATTAGCTGGGTGATCCTGGGTAAGTTGTTTATCCTAAGACTCACTCTCCTCTGTAGAATGGGTCAATACACAAATGTTCATGGACATTTCACATTCTTGTGTAGATGTTTGGGGACCATTTTCTTGGGCATTTACCTAGAAGTGAGTCATAAACTGTGTGCATAAGCATCTTTAGTAGTCACTGCCAAAAGGTTTTCCAAAGTGATTATACTATGTCACACCATGATTATCAGGACATGGCAGTTCTGGTTGCTTCTTAATTTCACCAACACTCGGTGTTGTCATGAAGCGTTCTCAACCTCAAATTCGTGACTCTTGAGAAAGGGCTCAAGTTAAGTTTCAGTTATACTCTCTGGTTTTATATACAGAATTGTTTGTATATGTGTGCTTTACTGGAGAGATTACATGGTTTTCTACAGAGCTTCAGGGGGGCCCTTGCCCAGAGAAGGGCAGGGGCCACGGCTTCAAGTTGTTGGCTTTCTTATAATCTTTAACACTGTAATGGTACACGTAGTGTTTATTCGAGCCAAGATTCCTCTTGGGAAAACTAAAACTGCTGGATAGCTGTCTCTATTTTTGAAAAGCACATTATGGAAGGCCAAAGCACTCTGGCATTTTGCTAGTGCTGGTGGATATAGGGAGATGTTGGCAATGTTCAAAATTTCATGCCCTAAAAAAGATGATATTTTGGGGGGGTATTTTAGGTGTCTGTGCTAATTTGATCAAATAAACATGTACATGTCTACTAATTGAAAGAGTGAAAAAATTGGCTCAGGAAGATAGATTTTAGCTGTGGGCGTTATTCTGCTTTGGAAACAACCTCTTGACATCAGTGGTGTGTCCTGATGGTTTGCAATGTGATACAGCTGGAAATGGCTAATACAAGTAGCAGAGGATTAGAGGCACAAAATCCTGCATCCTTCTCAATACACTCTTATTCTTTGAGGTAAATGTATGGGCTTATTTTGAGAACTCTTTCCTGTGGAGGTCTCCATCTCCATCAGCAGGTATATTTAGAAAAGATTAGGAAAGTAAAGAGAACAAAGATGCTGATCAAGTTTTGGTGGGGGAGGAATTACAATGTTCAGTTTCCTAGTTGAAACACTTAAAGATTTTTTTTCAGAAGATATTAAGTTTCATGGTGTTTAGAAAGCATTCAGTCACTCTTCTGTTTCAGACAGTGAAGAATTCCTCTTCTTATTTTAAGACTATTTGCCTTCATCCGTTTGGGTTGCTATAACNACAGCTCCAGGCGGAGATCTCCCCTAGGGACACACTGGCCACTGCCGTGCAGTCGTGAGGGGGCAGCAGGCAGACCCCCAGGAGAAGCCAGGATGCCTGTTGGATCAGCTCTGTGAGTCTTCAGTGCAAACCCCCAGTGCACAGGAAATGCATGACGTTTTCATGCCTTAGTATTTATCCTACCACCTCCACCAGCTGAAGCCTTCAATGCCCACAGACGGCTCCCAGGCCATTCTCCATCCCCTTGCCCTCCTCCCTTGTGCTTCTCCTCTCCAGCTGCAAGGCCACCTTGCTGGCCCGCAAATGTGCCAGGCATCCTCCTGCCCCAGGGCCTTTGCACTGGCTGTCCGCTATGCTAGAGGGCTGTGGCCTGGTGGCCCCCTAGCTGCCTCACTTCCAGGCCTCAGCTCAATGTCACCTAGTCAGAAAAGCTGCATCTGGCAAGGACAGGCCCCACCTCCCAGCCCCAGGCCCTGCCCATTCCTTGTTTCCTTCGATCATTGTCCATCTCTCCCCAAACAGAGTGGCAGCCACACCAGGGAGGGTCCACCTGCTGGATTCCGGAATAGCAGCTGACACATGGCAGGCCCTCAGTCGCTGTTTGTCAAAGGAACAAGCGCCTAAGCTGACTACGTTCTCATCAGCAGCTTATCTCATCTAAGTGCCATCCAGTTCTGAGCTGGTGCCTCACGGCCGCTGGGCATGCCCTCTGCCAGGCAGCAGAGACCCCTCCCCTGGGGTCAGCCTCCTGGGCTTCATCCGGGAAGGAAACAACAGTTGGAAAGGAGGGTCATCCTGGGACGGGCGCCCGTGGGCAGATGTGAGCGGTGTGGGGGTGGCTGGTGCCTCTGGAGTCAGGACGCAGGCCCCCCAGGCCTTGTGCAGCTGGAGATCGTGTGGCTTCCATCAGTTCCACCCCACCCCCACCAGCAGGGAGCTCAGAGGAAGAGCGAGGAACCGAATTTCTGCCATACATCGAGAGCTACATGGTCTGATGTGCATAAAAATGGAAAATGATTATTTCACATACCCTCACCAGCACCTGGGTATTCGAATTCTGCCCTGTGTCCAGATAGGCTGGGGGAGGGGCAGGTCCACCTATCTTTCTCCAGGGACCTCCCTGCCTGGTCCCCTGCCCCTCTGTGAGGTGACAGCTGGGATGCCCAGGGGGACAGAGGCTGTGTCAGCTGATGGGGGATGGGCACACCACCAGGTGCCAACCTGGTCCCATCCAGGCTCAGCAGTGACCCCAAAGCCTCGGCTTCCCTGGCATGCTGGGAAGGAAACACCTAATTTCTTAGTGGCTCCACGGGGGTGGGAGGAACGTCTCAGATGGGGAGAAGCAAGGGTGACCCAGGGTGACCTCCACTGCCCTCCCCTCCTCTGCCCAGACCCAGTTCTGTGGGGTCTCCATCCCCAGGGGCCTGTCCTGACCTCTCCACCCTGGAGCCTTCCATAATTCTTACTGCAGGATCAGCGCTCCAGCCCTGCCACATGGCTCCTTATGCACGAGGAGTTCCCAGTCCTGGGCAGCCAGATGGAGGGGCAGAGTCTGAGAGCCGGCACCTGGCGGTCTGTGCTGTGGAGTTTGGGGTGTCCTGGCCACGGCAGTCAGGGCTGTGCCCTCTCCTGTCTCCGAGCTGCCCCTGGAGTGGGCCCTCAAGGAGCCTTTGGGAGTGAGTGGGGTCAGGTTTCAGCGAATGGCCCTGCAGAACCCTGGCCACATCCTCTGTGCTCCCATGCGGGCGCGACCCCGGCTGCCTCCCTCCATGCCCCCACATAGGCAGGACCCTGGCTGTCCATCCCTCCATGCCCCTACAAAGGCAGGACGCACGACCCGACTACAGGGCTGGAGAGCAGATGAGATAGCTGTTTGTGGAACCAAATACAGTGACAGCTTGCAGGCAGGCGGGCCCTGCTGTTCAAACAGCGCTCTCCCAGCACCCAGCGAGGGCGTCCCTGCAGCCATGACCCTGGCATCACTGCCTGGAGACGCGGCGCTCACAGGTGACACGCGTTCCTGCCCGCCCCGGGCCTCCTGTGTGTCAGGTGCCTGCCTGGGCTCTGAGGCAGCAGGGCCAACAGACAGAAGTCTTGCCCTCACAGAGCTGACCTCCTGGGGAGGAAACGTGGTAATGTGCAAAGAAGAGGGGACGCTGAGGGCTGTGGGGACACAAGTCGGGGTGGGGTGAGGGGCACTCAGAGCAGAGGGGACTTCTAGGTGGTTGGAGCAGGATGGTGGGAGCCATGTGGGTGTGGGGCCGGACACACAGGCAGAGGGACCCTCCAGTCCCTGGGGTGCTGGGGACACAGCAAGGGAGGTAGGTCGGGATGAACATTTAAAGGGAGGGCTGTGTGGTCCCAAAGCCACTGGCAACCTGGCTCTGTCCCTGGAGGGGGCCTCTCTGGTTGACACATGGTGGCCCCAAACTACTTCCTCTGAGTTTAGGGGGGTAGGGAGAATGAAATCAGAGAACAGGTGCAGAATCTTGTTCATGCCAAGGACCTGGGACGCAGGTGCCAGTGAGATTCAGTAAGTGTTTGTGCAACCAAACACAAGGACAGCTTGTAGGCAGACGAGCCCTGCTGTCCCAACCACCCTCAGGCTCCTGGCGGGGCGTCCTGCCAGCCAGTGACTTGGACAACTGCATGCTCCCCACCCCCACCTCCAGGCCAGGGTGTGGTCACCTGTGAAAAGGGTGAGCTGACCCGGGGACATGATGCAGGGAAGCCAGGTGACCAGGGCAGGAGGCTTTTCATGTGAATTCATTCCTTGAAACCTGGAGGACAGTGACCTAAACTGATGACCGCTCAGCACAGCAGATGCTGTCCCATGAGTGACCCCAAGGGAACTGAAAACACATACCCACCCAAGAAGGTGCTTGGGAAGGTTCACTCTAGATTATCCACTCTCACCAAAGCTGAAGCGGCCCAGCGTCCATTGACTGATGATGGATACACAAAATGTGCAGATCTAAGTCACTGACTCTCAGTCATTAAAAAGAAGGAGAGCAGTGACGCATGTGACCACATGGACGGGCCTCAGAAACAGGGGGCCAGCCTGCGGCAGGGCTAACTGAAAGGGTCCTGCCCCTCTTCCCAGGCGCGGTGATCTGCTCACCTGGGGGCCCCGCCCCGACAAGCAGGCAGGACAGTTTCTCCCTTGCTGACCTCAACCCAGCTGGGCTGGCAGGCCCAGGAAGGAAGATGGTGAGGCTGGGCCCTACCGGTCGGTGACTCGCTCCCTTCCAAGGCATGCCTCACATCCGGAGGCGCACCCTTCAGAGGCCAAGAGGAACCTCATGATGGTCTCCGCTAATAACCTCCTGAACCAGGAGCCCAACTGGGCTGATGTTCCATGTGACATGAGGACTATCAGCCAGAAAGAGGTCCGGGTGGCAATGAAGGGACCTCAGCCACTTTGAGACTCAGAGAAAAGCCTCCTGAACGCGGGGTCAGGCCCAGGACCTCATGACCACCCCGACCTGTCCCCTCCACTCTGAAGCCCCCAGGGCCATGCTGATCAGTGGGGCCAGGAGCTGTGCTGGTCCTTTACCAGGGATTGAATGATCAAGATTGAGGAGATTTCAAAAAGGAGTTTTCACATAAACAGAGAGGAAACCGAGGCTCCAAGAAACCACACAATGTACTGCAGCTGAGGGTGAGCCTGTGGGCCGAGATTCCACCTGAGTGCCTGACACCCCGAATGAGGCTCTCCTATGAAAAGGCCACACAGGTGTGAAGTGACAGGCATCCTGAGAACGTCCTTATAGATGGTAGTGACAGGCATCCTGGGACAATCCATGCAGATGGTGACAACTGTCCTGGGACAGTCCTTATCTGTGTGCAGTGACAGGCTTCCTGGGATAGTTGTGCAGATGGTGGTGACAAGTGTCCTGGGACAGTCCATGCAGGTGGTGGTGACAAGTGCCCTGGGACAGTCCTCGTGTGTGTGTAGTGACAGGTGGCCAGGGACAGTCCTTGTCTATGGGTAGTGACAGGTGGACAGGGACAGGCCTTGTCTGTAGATAGTGACACGTGGACAGGGACAGTCCTTGTCTGTGGGTAGTGACAGGTGGACAGGGACAGTCCTTGTCTGTGGGTAGTGACACGTGGACAGGGACAGTCCTTGTCTGTGGGTAGTGACAGGTGGACAGGGACAGGCCTTGTCTGTGGGTAGTGACACGTGGACAGGGACAGTCCTTGTCTGTGGGTAGTGACAGGTGGACAGGGACAGTCCTTGTCTGTGGGTAGTGACACGTGGACAGGGACAGTCCTTGTCTGTGGGTAGTGACAGGTGGACAGGGACAGGCCTTGTCTGTGGGTAGTGACACGTGGACAGGGACAGTCCTTGTCTGTGGGTAGTGACAGGTGGACAGGGACAGTCCTTGTCTGTGTGTAGTGACAGGTGGACAGGGACAGTCCTTGTCTGTGGGTAGTGACACGTGGACAGGGACAGTCCTTGTCTGTGGGTAGTGACAGGTGGACAGGGACAGTCCTTGTCTGTGGGTAGTGACAGGTGGACAGGGACAGTCCTGGTCTGTGGGTAGTGACAGGTGGACAGGGACAGGCCTTGTCTGTGGGTAGTGACAGGTGGACAGGGACAGTCCTTGTCTGTGGGTAGTGACAGGTGGCCAGGGACAGTGGGTAGTGACAGGTGGACAGGGACAGTCCTTGTCTGTGTGTAGTGACATGTGGCCAGGGACAGTCCTTGTCTGTGTGTAGTGACAGGCATTCAGGGATAGTCTTTGTATGCGTGAGCTGGGTCACCCTTCACAAGTGCTCACGGGGTCACCAAGCAGCTGGGCTGGGACACGTAGGTGGGATCCGGTACAACATGCACTGCTGCAGCCATCAGAGTGTGGACGTCTAGACGGGTCACATGGGTCCTCTATGAGTGTCCTGGGCAGCTGCCCTAGGGACAGTCAGGGAGATCACACATCCTCCTTCTGCCTGGTTTTCACAGCCTTGCACATGTACTTGCCTGCCCCGTGTGCACCCCTTCATGTGCACACTCACACACAGGGCTCCCATGGAAGGTGATGTCCACTGTGGTCCCTGGCGCGACCTGCTCCCCTCCTCCCAGGGGTCTCCCTGCAGCTGCCCTGCCCTCCTCTCTGCCACCAAGCAGAGGGAAAGGCAGGGCTCTGGGAAGACCAGCTTTTCATGAGTAAGCGCCCTTGTCTTAGACCATTCTACCAACACCCGGACCTTTGGACATGGTGGGGGGCTTTTCCACCCATCCCGGGGGCTCAGGCTCAGTCTTCAGAGCTGGGGAGGACCTGCTTCTCCTAGACACGGCCTCGCCCTCTGAGGTGCCTGTGTCTGGATGTCGCCTCTTCCTGGCCCTGTCCCCCTTCACCTGTCCCCAAGGACCATCTCAAAATGCAAACCTGATCAGCTCCCACCACTCAGCTCCACTCAGAGGGCTTCTCTGGGCCCTGGAGATTCCAGGGACGAAGGCCAGAGTCCTGTCCAGGTCGATCAGCCCCACGGTCCTCCCGTTTGGTCCCGGCCCCTCCTGTCTGTGGTTGGTCACCTCTGTACGGTCATCCCCAACTACATGTCTCGAGCCGCATGCCTGCACCCCCAGGGCCACCACAGTGCCCCTCAGCAGAGCCGCCACTGAGGAACTCCCTGTGCCCTTGCCCTGCTCTGCCAGACACGGTAGTCACCAGCTAACCAACAAGACTGCTCTGAACTCAGACTCAAAGCAAATGTAAAACAAACGTGGAATTTCAAAGTGTTTTTTAAAAAGATCTCAATACTTAAAAAAAAATCAACTACATGCTGAGATAACAACATTTTGGAGACACCAGGTTAAATAACACATATCACTAGAATCCTGTGGGTTTCCTTCTTTTCTCCTTTTTCTCCACGTGGCCACAACCCTAAGTGGCACACGTCTGCTCTGCATGGGCACGGCTCACCAGGCCGTGTACGCTGATGCATCCTGGGAGAAGCTGCCCTTCAGAGCATCTCCTGTGGTCACAGTCTTGGGGGTCCCAGGTACACATGGCAAGTCCCACCTAGTAATAGCTACTCGGATCACAAGCCAAGCAAACAAGCTCCAAACTGCTGAAAGTCTCTGAATGGTCCAAGGTGATGCCGTGTGCAGAGAGTCTGTCTCAGAGCATGGGGACTCCCTGTCCCCACACAGTTGGACTCCAGGGAGCTATATGGGCAAAGGCCACATGGGGGGATAAGACCAGCGGTCGGTGGGCCATATGGAGAGGGTCTCAGACCCCCAACCTGAGCCTGCACAAGTGGGGATCTGCCGTGGGTAAAAGGAATACCTGCAGTCCAGTGCGGGCTCCCAGAGGCGTGGCAGATGGGGTCACTACAGGGCGGTGTCATCCTGTCCCCTGCCTGGAGACGGGCGCCTGGTGGGGCAAGGCAGGACTGCTCTTCGTGGGAGTGAAAGGGACCGCATGCCCTTCGCTCTCCTGCCCCATGTTCTCCACAGCAGCAGAAGGGCCTCTCTCACACAGCCAGGTGTGAAAGTGTCAGCACACAGACGGCTGCCCTCCCCACCACCCTGCACACAGCCAGCTTGGACATGGAATGCTGCCCTCTGGACCACTCTGACCCTCAGAGGCGGGGAGGTGGGGAGGAAAGCCCCTGGTTCCCTGTGCTCGCGAGTCCGGCAGGGCTGGGTGAGGCTGGGGAAGCCCAAGGCCCCCAGAAGTCACAACAGCCACCTGGGGACTCAGGTGTAGGGAGAAGATGGAGGTTCCTGAGTCAGAATCCCACCTCTGCCACCAAGTAGCCGTGGGACACAGTTTCCCACCGGGCCCCAGTTTCGTTCGTGAACTGGAGGTGGGGCAGAGTGGAGCATGGTCCCTGGGGACACTCAGGTCCTGTGCTTGGCTCTGAGCTGTGTCCCCAGCATGGAGATGGGATCAGCAGGCACAGGGGTCTGGGCTCCACTGAGGACAGGGACCTGGACCTCGGGCAGGAGGACATGGGTGCGGGCTGGAATCAGAGCAACAGGGTGTGACACCCACACCCACCACTGAAACCCAGGATGCCCTGAGTGTCCCCCAGGGAGGGCCTGTGACAACCACGTCTAGAGCCACCCGGCAGCCAGATACACAGGACCATCCACCCTCCTCACAACCCCAAGAGGGAGGAACCAGTGAGACTGTTTAGCATCGAAACAGACTCAGAGAGGGTGAGTGGTGTGCTGAGGGTCACACAGCCACCACCAGGAGGGGAATCAGGCTTCAAATCCCAGCAGCTCAGAGAAGCCAGGTGGTGTCCCTCCCCCTCCCCCTCCCCACAGCCTCGATACACAGGGCAGAAGCTCCCCGAGCTGTGGCCTCCTCTGGTCCTGAACACCCCCACTTCTCCAGCCTCTCTCAACACGCTCCCTGCCGGCCTGTCAGAGGGACCACTGCAGCCGGAAGCCTCTCCTTTCCTCCCTGGCTTCACTCTGGCTTTTCGGGGTCCTCCCAGGTCGGGACCACCAGGTGAACACTTCCTCAGGGTTCCACGCATGGGCCTGGGGCCTTCAAGATGTGTATAAGAGACAGCCTTTGGACATGGTGGGGGGCTTTTCCACCCATCCCGGGGGCTCAGGCTCAGTNCCTCCCGGGTCGGGACCACCAGGTGAACACTTCCTCAGGGTTCCACGCATGGGCCTGGGGCCTTCAGGTGCACAGGGAGCTCTACGGCCCCGCCCCGGCAGCTGTGACTCCTGCCCTACCCCCACTGTGGATTTTTCTCTGCCCAAGTAAACAGAAGGCGCCTAGGGCCGGACATCCTCCCAAACCTCCTCCTGCCACGTCCACCACACTCCAGCCTCAGGGACAGCGAGGGGTCTGAGCACCCAGGCCCCGAGGAAGACGCATCCGTGGACAGGGAGTGGGATGGACAGCAGTGGCTGGGAGCCTGTGGGTGGACAGTCGATCAGGGCTGTGGGTACCCCGGCCCCAGGAGGCAGCTTCCTTATCACAGCTAAATGCATCTTTGCTTTCCTTCCTGCCAACATCTGGCCCCCGGGGCGTCCCCAGTTACGGCGAGAAGAAGTCCCAACGTCTGTTTTATTGCCAGAGGTCGTCGGAGGCCCCACTCAGCCATCAGCCCACACCCCGTGTGTGCCGTGAACTTAGAAGCGAGAACTGGGAACCCACGACTCACTTTCCTTGTCCCGAGTTTCCATCCTGAGTGCCAGGCCTCTGCCTGGGTCTTTCCACTGAGGCTACAAGGGTGATGCCAGCCCAGAGTTTGCTTCCAGAAACCAAGCTCTTGCTGCCATTGTGGTCCTGGTACAGGGCCAGGCCATCTTCCGAATGCAGCAGACAGCTCCAGGGGCCTGTCCACCCCCTATGCCACGGGAGCAGCACCCACTTCTCGTGAGCCTCTCCCGGCCTCAGTGTTCCCATGTGGAGAATGGGACAGCAAGGGTGTCCACCTTCAGGGTTGTCCTGAGGTCAAATGAGGGGCAAAGCCTGCAGCCAGCCTGGGAGCTGTTGTTGGGGCTGCGTGACAATGACTCTGTCCCCCTGCCTGGGTGACCCTGTGTCCAGTGACACAGCCATGGGTGACAAGCGCCTTACAGGTCATTCTTGTCCAGTAGGTCTGATCGTGGCCACATTCCTGCATTTACCAGTTTCAGAGTTCAGGATCCTCCTCCACCCCCCACCCCCACCCCCCAGGTCTGGGAAGTGACACTAGCCACCCAACAGAATGCTACGCCTGGATACCCTGTTGAAACAGCCAGACAATGGCCAATGCCATCCAGAGGGCCTTGAAAGGACACCAACCCCCTCAGCTCCTAGCCTGGCTGGTGGGAAGGGGAGGGGGCTGGCCTCAGGGCTCTGCGACCCAAACAAAGCAGAAGGTGCCCATCCTCCCGGCCTTGATCCCCATGGCCCCTAGCCCCAGGGAGAGCCCTGGGTGT
The DNA here is from genome assembly GCA_006410875.1 of Neotragus pygmaeus. Classification (NCBI taxonomy): domain Eukaryota; kingdom Metazoa; phylum Chordata; class Mammalia; order Artiodactyla; family Bovidae; genus Neotragus; species Neotragus pygmaeus. The sequence goes on from SJYV01030546.1 coordinate 177,064, forward strand.
CAGTTACTGGGCCCACGTGCCAGAGTCTGTGTCCAGGTGACGGTGCTGACATCTGGGGCACTAACCCCTTGTCAGCGCCCAGCGGGCATGGGAGGAATCCTTACAGGCAGGCAGGGGGCCAGGCCCACAGACACGGATGCCAGGAGGCTGCTGTCTGGAGGGAGCACCAGGGCTCCTCTCACGGGATCAACAGCGTGCACCTCCCTGGGCGTCTGTGAAACAGGGCAAGTCCCCCCAAGGGCTGTCCCGCAGACTCGGGGTGGTGAGTTCACAGAGCCTGGCTAGGCAATGCCCCAGGGTGACTTGTGCTGCCGGGGGCTGGAGAGGGACTGTGAGTCTGAGAGCCACGCCACAGGAAGGATGGAGCTGCCCCATGGAAGCGCCTGCTCCCTCCTCAGAACAGCACTCATTTAGCACCTACTGTGTGCGAGCTCTACAGCACACCCCCATTTTGGATGTTGAGCACACACGTGTGTGCGCGCGCACACACACACACTGATTGGTAGGAAATTCAGAAGAGCTGAATTCAACCACCATACCGCAGGCCAGGGAGGAATCACTCAACCCAAACACAACTGGACAGAGGANGTGCGAGCTCTACAGCACACCCCCATTTTGGATGTTGAGCACACACGTGTGTGCGCGCACACACACACACACTGATTGGTAGGAAATTCAGAAGAGCTGAATTCAACCACCATACCGCAGGCCAGGGAGGAATCACTCAACCCAAACACAACTGGACAGAGGAGGGAGGCCACCGAGAGTGCCAGGGCACTTCTGGGTGGTAGGGAAATGCCTCCTTGGATGCCCGTGGCCCTCCCTGACTGCCCAGGAACCAGCAGCGCTCAGAGCCAGCCCCCCTGCCCCTAGGGCAGCCTGGCGGGCTTGGATCCTGCGGATTACTGACCCAGCCTGCCGGCGTCTCCAGATCCTTGCGTAGGAAGGAAAATTAATTTCTTCCAGTCATGCAGAAATGAAAATATGTGCAGCCAAATCAGAGAGATTTCCTGGAGGTGGTAACTCAGTTACGTGGATCACCTGGTGACAGAGGGAGGGCTGGCAGGTGGCCTGGGCACCCCTGGGGGTCCCAGAGGAGGACCTCCATCCCGCATCCGTCAGCTCGCTGGCCCGGCGGGGGAGGAGGCCCTGGGTGGGCCTGTGAGACACGTCCCTTCCCCCAGTCAAACACGGATCAAGGCAGCTCCAGAGAGAGCCGGATTCTGCCAGAAAACTGGTCCTAATGTGACATTCCCTCCCACCCAAGTCCGCCTAGCTCTTGGGAGCCCCGAGTGCCACATCTGTTCCTGCGCTCAGCACCCCTCCCCTCCTCATCCCTCACACGTACGAGGGTGGCTCAGCCACACAGCCCACGCAGCCCGGCTCTTTATGGACCGGGCTGTTGGCTGCACAGAGCAGAACCCTCTGCCTCCCGGGGGTCTCCAAGCAGAGGGCAGAGGTGGGGGTTGGGTGACACACAAGACCCTACTGTCCATCACAGTGCCAGCTCTCTGTGGATGTGCCCTGCCCCAGAAAGGATGCCCCCAGGGACCCAACCTGAAGAAGTTTCTCAAACCTTGTGGCAACTTGGGAGAGCAACGCAGGGACCCAGAACAGCTGCCCATCCTCTGCCCCTGGCCAACCCCTGTCCTTTGAGTGCGGCCGCCCTGGGAACCTCCTGTTTCTGGGTCCAGGGAGGAAACACACGCCCAGTTAGACATAATGATTTGGCATCCTGGCTGCCGGTCAAAGTGGGGGCCTGACCGTTGCTCAGATCACCCCCCACAGTAGCGCAAGATCTCTGTTCTCAAAGGAAATATTTTTCTCCCCGGTCTCTAGAACAGGCCAGAGGTCAGCCAGCCTCAGCCCCAATGCTGGGGAATACAGTTATCCTGGTGGGGAGGTCGCGGGGGTCTGGCACTCCTTTGAGCACACACTTGCGGGGGGCCGGAAGGAGGGACAGCCTGAGGCTATGTGTTCAGAGCTGGCGGCTCAGAGTGTGGCTTGCCACCAGCCCTGCTGCCTTCTGCTCCACGTAAGCCCGTCTAGGGCTGAATTTCCAGCCATCTGTCCCTCCACGTCGGCTCACACCTCCCTCCCCGCCGTTCCCACAGCCTGGCTCTGGGCCTGCCCAACATGCAGATGGACGGTTCCCAAAGCCTGTGAGTGGGACCGCTGCCACTGGGCTTTGCCCGAGGCCCCAGAGCTGACAGGATCCAGGGGCTGTTATTTAAGATCTCCCCACCCTGGGGCCGGAGCAAGACATCCCCCAGAGCAGTCTTCACCCCTAAAAATGTTCAATGCCTCTGCGCTGGGCTGCACGTCCAGGGACCAAAACAAGAAGGGGAGGGGCTAGAGGGAGGTCTGGCCCGCCTCCCCAGCCAGGCCACAGGCACGTCCATCTCTTCTAGGGTCACCTCCTGTGCCCCCCGACTGGTCCCCTGTCACCTGGCCCGGGCCCTCTTTGTCAGGAAGCGCAGGCAAAGCAGGGGAACCCACAAGACTCCCCACCTTCCACACGCAAATCCCACCTTAGGTCTGACCACACCCCCAGCAGGTCAAGCTCCGGCTCACCTGGGGGGTGGTCAGTGGGCGGGCGCTGAGTGGGCTGGCCCCACCCCGCTGTGGGTTCCAACTTTGCGAAGTGGGGAGGGGGGTCCCCGGGAGGCCTATGCACTCTGTGCGGCTTCACGGAGACCCTGGGACAGCAGCCACGGATGGAGTTGAGCGACAGCGGCGGTAGCGCGGACGGACGAGGCACTTACGGTCCAGAGGTCCGGTGGACCGGAGGCGATTGCACTCTCGCGACCCGGTTCCTGAAGTGGCTTTTCCTTCGAACTCAGTCCCTGCCTCCGTAACTTGGGGGCAATCAGCGCGCTGTCCTCTGGCGCCGACCGCGGTCAGGCGCCAGGCGGGGCCGCGGCGCGCGGGGCGGCCGCCCGGTCCATCCCCAGGCGGGTCTCCGGCCGCTCGCTCCGCCCGCCGGCCGCCCGCGCGGAAACAAAGCGCGCACGCCGCCCCGGGCGGTCTCCGGCCTCTGCTGCCCGCGCCGGGTCCAGCCGCCGTGCCTTTAGCTCGCGGGCGCCGGCTCCGGCTGCCGCGCGCTCGCCCGAGCGTCNTGTGTGTGTGTGTGTGTGTGTTTCCTTAATGACCTGAGCTGCTGCTTCTAGGTGTCCAGAGCCATTGATACAAAGCATCACTCTGAGGCACTGGTGGAATATATTTAACACATGTGTAAATCTATCTCCTGGCTCAGGGGGCCGTATATAATACATAGAGCTATCACCTGTATGCTGTTTATCACGAAGTGTGGGGTTTGGATTTAGAGGAGAGGCAGTCTCCATACAAATTATCTCAGCTTTACCATATCTCTGGGGGGAAAAACAACAAACAAAAAACAGTGGCCATTTCCTTCATCACAAAGCATTGGCACAAAGCCCCAGCCAGTCCATTTTATCAGCGAGCAAAGTGAGGTCTAATGACATCAAACCACACACAATCTTCATTTGAAGGGCCTGTGGTTTGGAGACAGCCCAGAAAGGGCTGTGATCAATGTCTTGCCCTCATGTCAAACTGGAAAGAGAGTGTTGTTGACATTAGAAAGAATGACCTCGGCTCAAATTCCAGCTCCCCTGGTGAGTAAACTTCAGCAAATTGCTCATTTTTCTGAAACTTTGGTTTTCTCTTCTGTCTGATAAGGATAGTGGTAACCGCTCCGGAAAATTCAATTATTCATTTTATGCTTATCGAGGACTTATCGTGTACCAGGCTCTAATTTTATAGAAATGAAGTGATATGACAGGTGTGAGTATCTGACCAAATGCTGAACTTATGATGAAACCTCAATAAAAGGTCTTTCTACTCCTCTTAAGCCTCACAGTTTCAACTGACCTTTTTCTAGGGAAGAATTCGCCACCCCTCCCCCCTCTCACAATCTGAGAATAAGTCAGATATGGAGTATTTGCTGACTGTCTTCAATCCCTTTCTCCCCCATGCTTCCCTTCAGCCCGAAGAACTTTCCCTCGGGGCTCTTAGGACCAGAATACCCTAGTCACTGTGACAGATGATCTTGGAGGGGGAGAAATCTGACACTCCAGGCCCTAAGTGACAGCACGCGGATATTCAAAATGATCCCGCTCAGACTAGATAAAGGCAACTTGTCAGAAGGGGACAGGTCGGTTTAGCAGCTGTACATGGGCAGTCTGACAAGGGAACATGTCTACCCATTCTAGGGCCAAGCTGTGGCTCTTCTCACGGGTGAGAAAGATGCCAGGGTCGCAGGCAGATAGAAAGCCCGGGAAACAAGTTAAGTGGAAGACAGGATCCGCCAGAGCGTGAGAATGACTCAGGCAGGGTAGTCAAACGTCGGATCCTCCCAGAGAGCTCACTCCCATCTCACCCTTTGCTCCGAATGCCTTCTCCACCAGGGCTCAGAGATGACCTTCTCCCTGCCAATAGCGTCCACATCTGACTGCTGGTAGTGCCCGGCTTCTCTTTCCGTCGTGGCCGCAGCCACAGGAAGGAGTCCAGGGAAATATAACAACATAATCCTCTTCACACCATTCAGTCCCCAAAGGTCCTTGCTCAGAATTCTCCATTTATCTGGTCATTAGATCTAATTAAATCCCTCCAACTTAGAGCACTGATGAGTGGCACTACTTTCTCTCACCAATTAAAAGCGAGGAGATTAAAGAATGCCCTCGACGCTTTGTCCTTGTGAGGGTGGTGGCAAGGGAAGAGGCAGGGGAGGAACACAGAAGACTGTCCTTTATCTCTGAAGACAGTGCTGATGTAATGTGGGTTCCTGCCAAAAGAGCGTACTCTCTGCACGGCTTACCCAGCTATGGCCATAAATGTGCATTAAGCAGCGTGTTGTCGGTTTTGGAACTATCTACCTCTTTCCAAAGATGGTTTGAACAGCTTAAACAAAGGACACCTACAAAAATAAAGAAACAGAAATCAAAGAGGGAAACCACAGTTGAAGATTAACACACATAGTCCTCCAAAGGATTAATTAGCATATTTATCACAAGTAACACAAAATCTAATCGGAGCTCCCTGGTAACGAAGGCAAAAAAGAAACATGGCTAATTACCATTGTTTCATCATTTAAAAGAGAGAAACGCACTTCCCCACTGGCCCCTATTCTTAGAGCATAAATAATGTCCTTGTTCTAAATGCTAATAGGAAATCCTCGTTTGACCCTTCTTTTGGGAGACATTGGATGATAGACAGAGTTTTCAACATTGTCACGCATTTGACAGGCAAGTTTCTGAGTGACTAGAGCTTGGAAATAGTNCTCTTATTTTCATGCTTCTTTTAATTTTACCCCTTATATTTGTAATATTCAAAAGGAAGTGTCTCAGTGAACTTATGGTTGCTTTTGGGAAGGATGAGGGGAAGGGATAGTTAGGGAGTTTGTGATGGATATGTACACTCTGCTATATTTAAAATGGATAACCAATAAGGGCATACTGTAGAGTACAGGGAACTCTGCTCCATGTTATGTGGCAGCCTGGATGGGAGGGAGTTTGGGGGAGAATGGAGACAAATATATGTATGGCTGAGTCCCTTCCCTGTTTACCTGAAACTATCACAATATTGGCTATATTCCAATACAAAATAAAAAGTTTTTCTTTTTTTAAAAAAAGAAGTGTCTTAAAAAATAATGTCTGTAAAATAAGAAATTCTATGTAAACTCACTTTTCTTACTCTGCATTTTTGAAGAGTAATATACTAGGTGTTACTTATATCTAATTTGAACTTATTAATAATTATATTAGCAAGCATGGATCAACTTCTTTCATGATGACTTTGATTAGCTTAAAAGATGCATATATCTAGATGCATTTTTAAGAAGTCACTATATAATTAGCAACAGTTTATTTCAATCAAAGAAAATTAGGTCATCCACATTAAAATAACAATACAGATGAAAACATTTAAGTGATCAAATATGTACTATTGTGTACACAGGAGTAAGTACGTACTACTGTGCTTTGTGAGTACCTAGAGGTTTACACTTCTATGAACATATCAAAACATCTGCATGTAATCCAGTGATCTAGGGATATGCATGGTATTTGAGTCATGTAATTTTTAAAAGGGAAACATTGCAGTATTCAGAAGAGATTTAATGTAGTATAAATAGTTCTGTACTTCTGAAAATTTCTGTCCTAAGTCACAGAATAACTAAAATAACATCATAGATTTTGACTATTTCATTCTTTTTTAAAGTAATCTAAGATTTTACAATTTTGTTCTACAAAACAAGATGACCTCTATTCCAAAAAATCAGTATTATTTGAAGTACATACAGTATTTGGTCTTGGCAGAATGCTTTCGTGACTCTCTTGCTGGTTATCTATTACTACATGACCCAAAGATAATGATGTTTCTGAGAAACAGTGAGCCCCTTGTAATTCAATTAAGTTCAATTAGTCATAACATTCCATATGTTCTTGTAACAGGCAACTATAAATAGAATCTACAGAAAACCCTTATACTTCATGTCTCTTCTGAAAAGAAATTCAAGGCAGCAAGAAATTATAGTCACAAATACTAAATGCTTAATTCTCAGCCTATGTCTGTATGTGGTATTTATTACCTAACTGTGCTTAAATTTGTCTGTTTAAATTACCTTGTATTGTCTCACATTAAACAGTGAGAAAGCATATTTTATTTTACATGTATGTATATCATTATTGTTTGAAGACATAAGTGGGGATGTGAATAGCTACAGGAGTGGTTGGCTTTTAGCTATTATCTTGTAAACCCAACAAAAAGACTTAATTGGTAGTTGTGAAAAGATGTCTGATTAAATTGGAAACACCTGTAGTGAACTATTGGCAAACTGGATAAACCAGTGTTTAAGCATTTTTTGCAAAGGATGTCTGTAATTTTTTACTGTTGATTTGGGGTTATTCAAATTCAACACATAAAATAACAACTGTAATTTTGCTATTGATAGTATTTCAAATCCATTCTATTTGATCTACTAGTCAATAAATATCTGTATAGTACGGAAAAGATCTATGCTTAGATTTAACAGAGATTTATAATTACTATTAAGACTTTTAATAAAGTGAAATTGTGAGCAAAAAAAATCTAACACTGTGGGGTCCTGTGGAAGATTTCATAATAACTCACTGCCAAATTAAAGTTCAGGCCTTTTAGATGCAGCTATTAACTTTTGGAAAACAAATGGAGAAATAGTTAAGCCTGCTGCTGCTGCTGCTAAGTCGCTTCAGTCGTGTCTGACTCTGTGCGACCCCATAGATGGCAGCCCACCAGGCTTCTCCATCCCTGGGATTCTCCAGGCAAGAACACTGGAGTGGGTTGCCATTTCCTTCTCCAATGCCTGAAAGTAAAATGTGAAAGTGAAGTCACTCAGTCATGTCTGACTCTTTGTGACCCCATGGACTGCAGCCTACCAGGCTCCTCCGTTCATGGGATTTTCCAGGCAAGAGTACTGGAGTGGGGTGCCATTGCCTTCTCCAGTTAAGCCTGACTTTTGCTTAAATCAATCCAAGCTCATAAAGAAAACATGGAAAGGTACTGGGGTTTGTCTCGTTCAGAGAATTTCAGTTAATAAACTACTTTCCATGAATTTCATTGTTCTTGCAGCTAAGGACCAATACAAAAAGAATAGTAAATATTTCTATATTACAGAACCAGTACACAAAGATTTCAGAATATGTATCTTTCAATGTGATCTCACCAAACTTTTGTCATCATCAGCCCTTTAGCAAGCTATTTCATAGGGAATAACTTTGTTTACTNGCTAAGGACCAATACAAAAAGAACAGTAAATATTTCTATATTACAGAACCAGTACACAAAGATTTCAGAATATGTATCTTTCAATGTGATCTCACCAAACTTTTGTCATCATCAGCCCTTTAGCAAGCTATTTCATAGGGAATAACTTTGTTTACTGGAAACTAGTTGTGTTTGAATATCAATCACATCATTATCACCCAAGAAAGGAGATGCAAAGACATTGCTTTTAAGCATCCATCTTTGCTGATGAGACAGAAACAGGACAACGTAACACACCACGATGTAAGTGCAAATTCTCAAATTTGGTAGGATGTTTGTACTTTGTGGTACACAGAACAATGGCTCCTTGAAAAAAATCCACATCCTATGATCCTGTGTTATGTAACCTTAAATGGTATATTAGTTTCCTAGGGCTTCCATAGGAGAATGCAATGACATTCCAATCCAGTACTCTTGCCTGGAAAATCCCATGGGCAGAGGGGACTGGTGGGCTGCAGTCCATGGGGTCGCTAGGAGTCAGTCACGACTGAGTGACTTCACTTTCACATTTCACTTTCATGCATTGGAGAAGGAAATGGCAACCCACTCCGGTGTTCTTGCCTGGAGAGTCCCAGGGACGGGGGAGCCTGGTGGGCTGCCATCTGTGGGGCAGAGTCGCACACAGTCGGACACAATTGAAGCGACTTAGCGGCAGCAGCAGCAGCAGGGCTTCCATAATAATGATCAAACTGAGGGGCTCTGAACAATAGAAACTTATTCTCTTATGGATATAGTGATCAGAGTCTGAAATGAAGATGTTAGCAGGGTTGAATCCTCTGGAGTCTCTGAGGGAGAGTTTATCCCACCCCCTTCCATTCTGTGTGTTTAACAAATACTTCTCACTGGAATTAGAGCTCACTCTCATCTACAATGACCTCANCTCTTATGGATATGGTGATCAGAGTCTGAAATGAAGATGTTAGCAGGGTTGAATCCTCTGGAGTCTCTGAGGGAGAGTTTATCCTACCCCCTTCCATTCTGTGTGTTTAACAAATACTTCTCACTGGAATTAGAGCTCACTCTCATCTACAATGACCTCATTTGGGGATCTTTAATTACATCTACGAAGATCTTCATTCCAAATAAAGTCATATTCTGAAGTTCCAGGTAGACAAATCTTTCGGAGGCTACCCACTACACATGAGAAAGAGATTTTGCAGATATGCCTAAGCTAAATCTCCTAATAATATTCATTTAGCTGTTTATTTTTAAAGTGTATTATTTGTTATTTGGCAGCACCGGGTCTTGCTTGCAGCATGTGGGATCTCCTGTCTTCACTGTGGCAGGCAGCATCATTTAGTTGTGGTCTATGGGATCTAGTGCCCTGACCAGGGATTGAACCTGGGCCCCTCACATTGAGAGCATAACGTCTTAGTCCCTGGACCATCAGGGAAGTCTCTAAGTTTCTTGGGACAGGGAGAGTATTCTGGATTACACTGGATGGGCCCAGTGTAATCACAAAGACCCTCCTAACGAAATCAGTGAGGAGGAAAATGAAGTATAACAGTGGAAACAAAGGACAGAAAGGAGAGAGGGATCTGAAGATTTATTTTGCTGGCTTTGAGGCGGGAGGAATGAGCTGGAAGTGAAGGAATGCAGTCGACCCCTAGAAACTGGGAAAGACAAGGACACAGAGTTTCTCCTAGAGACTTCAGAAGGAACACTGGTCCACTGACATCTTGAATTTGGAATTTTTGAGCTGCAGAAACCAAAAATAATGAGTTTAAGCCTTTAAGTCTGTAGTCATTTGTTACAGGAGCAATAGGAAACAGATAATACCCTCTTTCTCAAATTCCCACAATCAAGAAATATTGATACTCTACCTTCCTATGAGAGGAAACTTTATAAACGGTTAAGATTTAGATTTCTAAGCCACACGGATGCTATACTTACAAATGATTACAAATTAGTTTGCTGCTGCTGCTAAGCCACTTCAGTTGTGTCCGACTCTGTGCGACCCCACAGACGGCAGCCCATTGGGCTCCGCCATCCCCGGGATTCTCCAGGCAAGCCCAAAATCATCTTATAAGAATTTGGTAATAGTGTTAGCTTTTCCTAAGTTCATCTTTGTTGTTAACACAAAATACCACAGGATTATGAAAAATCTTAAAAGCTTTCTAAGTATAATTTTCATGTGAAGAAATAAATTTTGTGTATTATATACTTATTAAAGATGGTGGTGGTGGTTGTTTATCTGCTAAGTCATGTCCAACTCTTGTGACCCCATTGGACTGTAGCCCACCAGGCTCATCTGTCCATGGAATTTCCCAAGCAAGAATACTGGAGTGGGTTCTGGTTGTCTGTGGATACCAATAATGTGTTTCATCAAAGTAGGGTGCCTATATGATACTAATTGTTCTAATTAAATCCATCATTGCTTTCTAATGTAACAGGATTTCACAATTAGAAAAAAAATCCATTTTACTTCCATATCTGACAGGTTTTTGCCCCACAAAAATTTCAATTTATTTGAATACTAACATTGTAGCTAACAACAATTTTGGGAAGTTTAGTGCTAATGCGAAAAAAGAAAATACCCTTGCAAAATTTACCACAATTGTTTACTTTCTGAAAATGAGCACTAAAACATTTGCATAACATCTGCACTGCTTGGAGGGTTGAAACACTAAGGCAATTAGCTCTGTATTCTATAATGCATACTGCAACTCAGGCAACACTTAAGTTGAGCTAACTTAATATTTAGTTAGAAAAGAAAAGGCACTTTATTTGCCCTTCACTATTAGTGCTTCTGTAAACTGCCCAATCATGGTTAATGTGTTTAGAATCTTGTTTTCAAGACAGTTCCAGGAAACATCATTTTAAGAAAAAAAGTCTCTAAGAGCCGTTCATTTAGTCTTTATAATATGTGTGCATTTACATTTATTTTGTGTACTCGAGTACTACAGATTTTACAAGCAGTTATACTATAGCCTCCAAAGGTCCAGGTCTCCTACAATAAATTATAAGGAATAATTTATAACACCAATATGCCAAAATAGCTAAATTATTTGAGATTATGGAGAATGAAATGACAACCTTCTCCAGTATTCTTGCCTGGAAAATCCCATGGACAGCGGGCTCTGGTGATCTACAGTAAATGGGGTCATGAAGAGCTAGACACAACTGAAGCAACTAAGCAGGCATTTGAGGTTAGATGCACTGACCAACACTTTTCAAACTCTAGATAAATATCAGTGCCTGCAATTTTAGTTTTAAGAAAATATGCTATAACTAAGTGATCCTGTTATACTTTGTTTTTGAATAGAGTCGTAAGATTTGACAATAGACTCCTGATTTCTAAATGGATTTAAATTGGCAATTTAAAATTTATTACTGTCATATTAATAATGCATTTTCTGCATTAAAAACAGAATTTTATATAATAGGGTTTATTATCACCATGATTATATATACTATACCTTAAATCTAGACACAGAATCACTATGTAGCTGTATGCATTCTACACGTAAACTTTAGTAATGCAAATAAAATATAAATGGGTATTGGAAAGACATGAGTCATCTCACAGCTGAACAGGGCAGCATTCAAACAATTCTATAAAATACCTACAAATGCTAACTAAATATTAATTTGATAAAAAATATTTTAATGTCTCTTGAGGGTGAAAGAGGAGAGTACAAATGCTGGCTTAAACTCAAAATTCAAAAAACTAATATAATGGCATCTGGTTCCATCACTTCATGGCAAATAGATGGTGAAACAATGGAAACAATGAGAGATTTTATTTTCTTGGGCTGCAAAATCACTGGAGATGGTGACTGAAGCCATGAAATTAAAAGACTCTTTCTTCTTGGAAGAAAAGCTATTACTAAGCTAGACAGCATAGTAAAAAGCAGAGACATCACTTTGGCAACAAAATTCTGTATAGTCAGTTATGGTTTTTCCAATAGTCATGTATGGATGCTGTCTCTTATACACATCTTCTGAAAATTTCTGTCCTAAGTCACAGAATAACTAAAATAACATCATAGATTTTGACTATTTCATTCTTTTTTAAAGTAATCTAAGATTTTACAATTTTGTTCTACAAAACAAGATGACCTCTATTCCAAAAAATCAGTATTATTTGAAGTACATGCAGTATTTGGTCTTGGCAGAATGCTTTCGTGACTCTCTTGCTGGTTATCTATTACTACATGACCCAAAGATAATGATGTTTCTGAGAAACAGTGAGCCCCTTGTAATTCAATTAAGTTCAATTAGTCATAACATTCCATATGTTCTTGTAACAGGCAACTATAAATAGAATCTACAGAAAACCCTTATACTTCATGTCTCTTCTGAAAAGAAATTCAAGGCAGCAAGAAATTATAGTCACAAATACTAAATGCTTAATTCTCAGCCTATGTCTGTATGTGGTATTTATTACCTAACTGTGCTTAAATATGTCTATTTAAATTACCTTGTATTGTCTCACATTAAACAGTGAGAAAGCATATTTTATTTTACATGTATGTATATCATTATTGTTTGAAGACATAAGTGGGGATGTGAATAGCTACAGGAGTGGTTGGCTTTTAGCTATTATCTTGTAAACCCAACAAAAAGACTTAATTGGTAGTTGTGAAAAGATGTCTGATTAAATTGGAAACACCTGTAGTGAACTATTGGCAAACTGGATAAACGAGTGTTTAAGCATTTTTTGCAAAGGATGTCTGTAATTTTTTACTGTTGATTTGGGGTTATTCAAATTCAACACATAAAATAACAACTGTAATTTTGCTATTGATAGTATTTCAAATCCATTCTATTTGATCTACTAGTCAATAAATATCTTTGTATAGTACGGAAAAGATCTATGCTTAGATTTAACAGAGATTTATAATTACTATTAAGACTTTTAATAAAGTGAAATTGTGAGCAAAAAAAATCTAACACTGTGGGGTCCTGTGGAAGATTTCATAATAACTCACTGCCAAATTAAAGTTCAGGCCTTTTAGATGCAGCTATTAACTTTTGGAAAACAAATGGAGAAATAGTTAAGCCTGCTGCTGCTGCTGCTAAGTCGCTTCAGTCGTGTCTGACTCTGTGCGACCCCATAGATGGCAGCCCACCAGGCTTCTCCATCCCTGGGATTCTCCAGGCAAGAACACTGGAGTGGGTTGCCATTTCCTTCTCCAATGCCTGAAAGTAAAATGTGAAAGTGAAGTCACTCAGTCATGTCTGACTCTTTGTGACCCCATGGACTGCAGCCTACCAGGCTCCTCCGTTCATGGGATTTTCCAGGCAAGAGTACTGGAGTGGGGTGCCATTGCCTTCTCCAGTTAAGCCTGACTTTTGCTTAAATCAATCCAAGCTCATAAAGAAAACATGGAAAGGTACTGGGGTTTGTCTCGTTCAGAGAATTTCAGTTAATAAACTACTTTCCATGAATTTCATTGTTCTTGCAGCTAAGGACCAATACAAAAAGAATAGTAAATATTTCTATATTACAGAACCAGTACACAAAGATTTCAGAATATGTATCTTTCAATGTGATCTCACCAAACTTTTGTCATCATCAGCCCTTTAGCAAGCTATTTCATAGGGAATAACTTTGTTTACTGGAAACTAGTTGTGTTTGAATATCAATCACATCATTATCACCCAAGAAAGGAGATGCAAAGACATTGCTTTTAAGCATCCATCTTTGCTGATGAGACAGAAACAGGACAACGTAACACACCACGATGTAAGTGCAAATTCTCAAATTTGGTAGGATGTTTGTACTTTGTGGTACACAGAACAATGGCTCCTTGAAAAAAATCCACATCCTATGATCCTGTGTTATGTAACCTTAAATGGTATATTAGTTTCCTAGGGCTTCCATAGGAGAATGCAATGACATTCCAATCCAGTACTCTTGCCTGGAAAATCCCATGGGCAGAGGGGACTGGTGGGCTGCAGTCCATGGGGTCGCTAGGAGTCAGTCACAACTGAGTGACTTCACTTTCACATTTCACTTTCATGCATTGGAGAAGGAAATGGCAACCCACTCCGGTGTTCTTGCCTGGAGAGTCCCAGGGATGGGGGAGCCTGGTGGGCTGCCATCTGTGGGGCAGAGTCGCACACAGTCGGACACAATTGAAGCAACTTGGCAGCAGCAGCAGCAGGGCTTCCATAATAATGATCAAACTGAGGGGCTCTGAACAATAGAAACTTATTCTCTTATGGATATGGTGATCAGAGTCTGAAATGAAGATGTTAGCAGGGTTGAATCCTCTGGAGTCTCTGAGGGAGAGTTTATCCTACCCCCTTCCATTCTGTGTGTTTAACAAATACTTCTCACTGGAATTAGAGCTCACTCTCATCTACAATGACCTCATTTGGGGATCTTTAATTACATCTACGAAGATCTTCATTCCAAATAAAGTCATATTCTGAAGTTCCAGGTAGACAAATCTTTCGGAGGCTACCCACTACACATGAGAAAGAGATTTTGCAGATATGCCTAAGCTAAATCTCCTAATAATATTCATTTAGCTGTTTATTTTTAAAGTGTATTATTTGTTATTTGGCAGCACCGGGTCTTGCTTGCAGCATGTGGGATCTCCTGTCTTCACTGTGGCAGGCAGCATCATTTAGTTGTGGTCTATGGGATCTAGTGCCCTGACCAGGGATTGAACCTGGGCCCCTCACATTGAGAGCATAACGTCTTAGTCCCTGGACCATCAGGGAAGTCTCTAAGTTTCTTGGGACAGGGAGAGTATTCTGGATGATGTGGATGGGCCCAGTGTAATCACAAAGACCCTCCTAACGAAATCAGTGAGGAGGAAAATGAAGTATAACAGTGGAAACAAAGGACAGAAAGGAGAGAGGGATCTGAAGATTTATTTTGCTGGCTTTGAGGCGGGAGGAATGAGCTGGAAGTGAAGGAATACAGTCGACCCCTAGAAACTGGGAAAGACAAGGACACAGAGTTTCTCCTAGAGACTTCAGAAGGAACACTGGTCCACTGACATCTTGAATTTGGAATTTTTGAGCTGCAGAAACCAAAAATAATGAGTTTAAGCCTTTAAGTCTGTAGTCATTTGTTACAGGAGCAATAGGAAACAGATAATACCCTCTTTCTCAAATTCCCACAATCAAGAAATATTGATACTCTACCTTCCTATGAGAGGAAACTTTATAAACGGTTAAGATTTAGATTTCTAAGCCACACGGATGCTATACTTACAAATGATTACAAATTAGTTTGCTGCTGCTGCTAAGCCACTTCAGTTGTGTCCGACTCTGTGCGACCCCACAGACGGCAGCCCATTGGGCTCCGCCATCCCCGGGATTCTCCAGGCAAGCCCAAAATCATCTTATAAGAATTTGGTAATAGTGTTAGCTTTTCCTAAGTTCATCTTTGTTGTTAACACAAAATACCACAGGATTATGAAAAATCTTAAAAGCTTTCTAAGTATAATTTTCATGTGAAGAAATAAATTTTGTGTATTATATACTTATTAAAGATGGTGGTGGTGGTTGTTTATCTGCTAAGTCATGTCCAACTCTTGTGACCCCATTGGACTGTAGCCCACCAGGCTCATCTGTCCATGGAATTTCCCAAGCAAGAATACTGGAGTGGGTTCTGGTTGTCTGTGGATACCAATAATGTGTTTCATCAAACTAGGGTGCCTATATGATACTAATTGTTCTAATTAAATCCATCATTGCTTTCTAATGTAACAGGATTTCACAATTAGAAAAAAAATCCATTTTACTTCCATATCTGACAGGTTTTTGCCCCACAAAAATTTCAATTTATTTGAATACTAACATTGTAGCTAACAACAATTTTGGGAAGTTTAGTGCTAATGCGAAAAAAGAAAATACCCTTGCAAAATTTACCACAATTGTTTACTTTCTGAAAATGAGCACTAAAACATTTGCATAACATCTGCACTGCTTGGAGGGTTGAAACACTAAGGCAATTAGCTCTGTATTCTATAATGCATACTGCAACTCAGGCAACACTTAAGTTGAGCTAACTTAATATTTAGTTAGAAAAGAAAAGGCACTTTATTTGCCCTTCACTATTAGTGCTTCTGTAAACTGCCCAATCATGGTTAATGTGTTTAGAATCTTGTTTTCAAGACAGTTCCAGGAAACATCATTTTAAGAAAAAAAGTCTCTAAGAGCCGTTCATTTAGTCTTTATAATATGTGTGCATTTACATTTATTTTGTGTACTCGAGTACTACAGATTTTACAAGCAGTTATACTATAGCCTCCAAAGGTCCAGGTCTCCTACAATAAATTATAAGGAATAATTTATAACACCAATATGCCAAAATAGCTAAATTATTTGAGATTATGGAGAATGAAATGACAACCTTCTCCAGTATTCTTGCCTGGAAAATCCCATGGACAGCGGGCTCTGGTGATCTACAGTAAATGGGGTCATGAAGAGCTAGACACAACTGAAGCAACTAAGCAGGCATTTGAGGTTAGATGCACTGACCAACACTTTTCAAACTCTAGATAAATATCAGTGCCTGCAATTTTAGTTTTAAGAAAATATGCTATAACTAAGTGATCCTGTTATACTTTGTTTTTGAATAGAGTCGTAAGATTTGACAATAGACTCCTGATTTCTAAATGGATTTAAATTGGCAATTTAAAATTTATTACTGTCATATTAATAATGCATTTTCTGCATTAAAAACAGAATTTTATATAATAGGGTTTATTATCACCATGATTATATATACTATACCTTAAATCTAGACACAGAATCACTATGTAGCTGTATGCATTCTACACGTAAACTTTAGTAATGCAAATAAAATATAAATGGGTATTGGAAAGACATGAGTCATCTCACAGCTGAACAGGGCAGCATTCAAACAATTCTATAAAATACCTACAAATGCTAACTAAATATTAATTTGATAAAAAATATTTTAATGTCTCTTGAGGGTGAAAGAGGAGAGTACAAATGCTGGCTTAAACTCAAAATTCAAAAAACTAATATAATGGCATCTGGTTCCATCACTTCATGGCAAATAGATGGTGAAACAATGGAAACAATGAGAGATTTTATTTTCTTGGGCTGCAAAATCACTGGAGATGGTGACTGAAGCCATGAAATTAAAAGACTCTTTCTTCTTGGAAGAAAAGCTATTACTAAGCTAGACAGCATAGTAAAAAGCAGAGACATCACTTTGGCAACAAAATTCTGTATAGTCAGTTATGGTTTTTCCAATAGTCATGTATGGATGTGAGAGCTGGA
Source organism: Neotragus pygmaeus (assembly GCA_006410875.1). Lineage (NCBI taxonomy): Eukaryota > Metazoa > Chordata > Mammalia > Artiodactyla > Bovidae > Neotragus > Neotragus pygmaeus. Next base: position 194,104 of record SJYV01030546.1, read on the forward strand.
CCATAAAGAAGGTTGAGCACCAAAGAACTGATGCCTTCGAATTGTCTTCCTAAAGAAGACTCTTCAGAGTCCCTTGAACAGCAAGGAGACCAAACCAGTTAATCTTAAAGGAAATCAGTCCTGAATATTCATTGGAAGGATTGATGCTGAAGCTCCAATACTTTGGCCACCTGATGTTAAGAGCCAGCTCATTGAAAAAGACCCTAATGCTGGGAAAGATTGAAGGCAAAGGAAAAGAAGGCAGCAGAAGATCAGATGGTTAGATAGCATCATTGATTCAATGGACATGAGCTTGAGCCTGGAATGCTGCATTCCATGGGGTTGCAAAGAGTCAACATGACTTAGTGACTGAACAACAATACTTGCCAGAGGGGCTTCCCTGGTGGCTCATTGGTAAAGAATCCACCTGCCAAAGAAGAAGACATGGGTTTGATCCCTTGGTCAGGAAGATCCCCTGGAGAAGGAAATGGCAACCCACTCCAGTATTCTTGCCTGGAGAATCCTATGGACAGAGGAGCTCTGCAGGCTATAGTCCATGGGGTCGCAAAAAAATCTGACATGACTTAGCAACTAAATGACAACAATAATCACATGCTTGCCAGAAAGAAAGGGAAGTAAGAGTTATCAGCAGTGAAGAGGTCACTGAGAGCAAGAATGGTGGGTTTCCGACTTGAGGAGGAGGGCAGGTCATCCTATGTTGGTAGAGAAGGGCAGTGATGCAGAAAGTGATTAGTGGATTTTAAAACCCAAGCAGGGAAAAGAAAAGGCATGAGTACTCTCGATTGCAAGATGGGGGGTTAAAATGGAAACCTCTGTGAAACGTTTGGTTCCCAAAAGAGTTGTATTAACTCTACAGAGGAAAGACTCTCACATCCATCCACCAGGGGCAAAGTAAGAAGGTTGACTAGGGACTTCCCCAGTTAAGAGTCTGCACACCAGTGGAGGGGGCGTGAGTTCAATCACTGGTTGGGGAACTAAAATCTCACATGCCTCAAGGCCAAAAAAAAAAAAAAAAAAAGAAAGCTTGGCTGAGTCACGCATGTCAGTGTTCAAAAACAGTAAAATAGAATAATCTTCCCTTGAGACACTGACAACCACAGTTATATCTCTTTTGGCTTTGAAGTTCGAATTTTCACTCCTTGACTTCCCTGATGGCTCAGAGGTTAACGTGTCTGCCTGGAATGCAGAAGACCAGGGTTAAATCCCTGGGTCGGGAAGATCCCCTGGAGAAGGAAATGGCAACCCACTTCAGCACTTTTGCCTGGAGAATCCCGTGGAGGGAGGAGCTTGGTAGGCTACAGTCCATGGGGTCGCAAAGAGTCGGACACGACTGAGTGACTTCACTTTCACTTTCACATGGAATAGTGGATAAGTTGGGCCACATATTTGGCTGATTATCAAGTACTTCCTCTGTACCCAGGGACCTTTGGAAAGCATTCACACTGTACACATATAATAGCATGTTTCTGAATGGGTTGACGTTCCTCTTTCCCCAAATCCCTTGTAACTGGAACCTAATCTTTCTCCAAACCCCTGAACAGCCAGCAGAAGCTTAGGTCACTATTCATTTCACGCTCAGGTCATCTCTCTTTCCAAGTGAACTGAGTAACTAAATGTGCTAATCAAGGCTGATCCCGAATGGGGTAGTCATTCTGTTACTGTCATCTTGAAGTGAGTACCTGCTATGAGGAAGAGTTCTCTCTAAACCAGGTTCACATATTTCCCATTCAGTAAACAGATCACAGGGGAGTCCCCTGGAGATTCCAAGATTGTTGGTAGAAGCAGTGGTCACTCAGAATTGCAGTAGAAGGAGGCAAGCTGGGAGTTCTGTTACAACTTTGTGCAGCTTTAAGACTCACTTATTACTGGTACAATTTAAGCCATTTCTAAAGGGCCATGGAATGCTTCTCAGCACAGGCAAATCATTTGGGGAACTCAGTAGAAATGCAAAGAATGTTTCTCAAAAGTACAGTAGTTCTTTGGAGAAGAAGGCATGCCTTTGCTTCAAAATCCGACATGCAGCCACTTTGTTGTTCTGTTGCTCAGTAATGTCCAACTCTTTGCCATCCCATGAACTACAGTATGCCAGGCTCCCCAGTCCTTCACTATCTCCCGGAGTTTGCTCAAACTCATGTCCATCCAGTCAGTAATGCCATTTAACCATCTCATCTTCTGTTGACACCTTCTCCTCCTGCCTTCAATCTTTCCAAGCATCAGGGTCTTTTCCAATAAGTTGACTCTTTACATAAGGTGGCCAAAGTATTGGAGCTTCAGCTTCAGCACAAATATTCACTTAACTTCCCATGAATATTCAGGACTGACTTCCTTTAGGATTGACTGATTTGATCTCCTTGTAGCCCAAGGGACTCTCAAGATTCTTTTCCAATACCACAATTCAAAAGCATCGATTATTCATGTTTCAACTCTCATATCTGTACCTGACTACCAGAAAAAAAACATAGTTTTGACCATACAAACCTATGCACAGTCACTAGGGTTCAGATATAAATAAGTCCCTGACAAAACTTGCATACGATGGCCTTTCCACTGAACACACATCAACCAATCCTATTGGTTCAAAGATAAGGTCCAAATGTGAAAACTGCTCACATTCTAGTGTGAATCAGATAGGTACTTTAGCTTTTTTCTTGTTCTGTGTTCAAATTAAAGTACAGCATTTTAGACCACATGTCATATGATGTATAATATCTTTAACTTTAGGGTTTATTTCTTCTAAAATCCAAAAAGGTCTAACAAGAGATGTATGTCTTTTAAAGTGATAGTGGCATATCTTCCTCTATAATATAAAAGTAATACCCAGATCATTCCAGATTATTGTAACCCTCTTCTCTGCACAGAAACTATAGCAAGATCCAATATTTTCATGGGATTCACTTATCCCCTCTAAGACTCTGATATTTTCTGTTCTCTACAATCTAGCAATATGTTATCATCAATAGAATGATTTGGTTTCATATTATTTCAGTGATGAAAACACTTTAGTTTCTTCTGGACTAAGCTGTGGATATAGTTACAGATCGATGGGAGCCTGAGACAGCACAGTGAATGGAAGTGTACTGCTGGACTTGCCAGGTATAAATCTCAAACACCTTCTATTGTGGTTTCAAGACTTGTCAAGACGGGCAAACACACATTCACCAAATCACTGGCTGCAGACCGGATACTGAAATCTGTTTATTCATTGTGGTAAAAATAGATGGTATCCAGCTTCAATTGGAGTCATCAGTGAATTAACCTTAGAAAATCCACTGTTGTTTTCCATTATTCCTCCACCTTCTATACTTACAAATACTGACAGGTAAGTGGGAATGTGATAGAAAATGTGACTACCTCTGAATTATTTTAGCCCTTATGGTAATAATGAGGTCTCCCACAGAGCCTAGATATGGAAAAAACCTAACTGCCCATCAACAGATGGGTATATGTATACAATGGAATGAGACTGAGCCATAAAAATAATGAAATTTTCGCCATTTCCAATAACATGGTTGTACATGAAGGGTATTGTGCTTAATGGAATAAATCAGATAGAGAAAGACAAATACTTTGTGTTTTCATTTATAGGTGGAATCTAAAAAATAAAGCAAATAAACCAGAGGGATAAAAGTTGGTGCGGAGCAGCAATATAAGGAAAGAGGATTAAGAGGTACAAACTAGTAGGTATAACATAAGATACAAGGGTGTAGTGTACAGCACAGGAAATATAGCCAATATTTTATAATAACTTTATATTGAGTGTAACCTTTAAAAATATCAAATCACAGTATTGTTTACCTGAAACTAAGATAATAAGTCAATTATATTTTAGTTAGAAGAAAAAAGTTCTGGGCAATAGTTCTCTAAAGATGTTACATAGCTTGTACAAACTGAGTCAGAATTTAATAAAAAACAAGAATATGTTTATAACCATTGAAAAAAATTGGCTAACTAAGATAAATCATTTAAATTCTCTTGATAGATCAAACAGGTGATTTGAACCTTAAAATATGAATAACATATAATCATCATTGTGGTAGCATTTATACAATGATTATGAATAAACACACACACACACACACACACACAAATACACACACATGTCTGCAACTTGCCTTATGAATCTTGTATAACTTTTATACCAAAAACAGTAGGAAAAAGAAAATTTTTACTCCAGGGCCAAGAAAAATTAAGTGTAAAAACTGTAAATATTGTAATATTAACAAAATTTAAGCCAGCAAATCACATTTGTAAAACCTAATCACATTATATAGGATTTATCCCAGTTCAGTTCAGTCGCTCAGTCATGTCCGCTTCTTTGCGATCCCATGGACTGCAACATGCCAGGCTTCCCTGTCCATCACCAACTCCCGGAGCTTGCTCAGACTCGTGTCCATTGAGTTGGTGATGCCATCCAATCATCTCATCCCATGTCATCCCCTTCTCATCCTCCTTATCCCAGTTAAAATATGTAAAAATTATTTGACATTAGGAAATATATATTTTGCTACATTAACAATATTATCTTAGTGCAAAATGCATTTACTAAAACCAGATTCTATCCATGATAAATGCTCTTAGAAATACAAAATAGAAAAAAAACTCTTAAACATGATTTAAAAAATTGGTAGCAAAAATTCTGTAATTAAAAAATCTGTATCTGGCTCTTCACGAACCCTGGGATCGAACCAAGGTCTCCTGAATATTCTTTACAATCTGAGCCACCAGGGAAGCCCAGGAACAATGGAGTAGCCTATCCTTTCTCCAGAGGATCTTCCTGACCCAGGAAGACCCAGTGAGTGAACCAGGGTCTCCCTCATTGCGGGCAGATTCTTTACCAGCTGAGCTACAAGAGAAGCCCCCCAAAACCAATAGTAAACATCATATTTCATGCTGAAGTTTTAGAAGCATAGCAGGCACTGAGGGGTTTCCCAGGTGACGCTAGGGGTAAAGAATCTGCCTGCCACTTCAGGAGACGCAGGAAATGCTGGTTAGATCCCTGGGTCTGGAAGATTCCCTGGAGAAGGAAATGGCAACTCCACTCCAGTATTCTTGCCTGTAAAATTCCGTGGATGGAGGAGTCTGGTGGACTACAGTCCATGGGGTCTCCAGGAGTCCGACGTGATTCAGTGACTGAGTGCACCAGCAGTGAGCCAGGAACCAGGGTCCTGCCTCACTTCAGAACTCTCTCTTGTCCTGATACATGAACATTCAGTATGGCCATGATCTCCATATTATGCGATCTTATTTTAGAACTTGAGGAAATTTAGGGCGTGTATATTTCAGCCTCTTTATTTTACTGTGAAGAAACAGGACTGATTGGGCTCAAATAGTTTGTCTAAATTTATTCAACTAATGATGGGTGGGACCTTGACTTGAAGCCAGTGTTCTGTGAAAGGAATAAAAAGCCAGCTAAAAACATGCTGGTTTAGCTTGTCTCTAATGAAAACAGCACACACACACACACCAACGGTAATCAATCTTGTTTACTAAAGTGTTCACTACTTATTTAATGAGTATTAAGTCCAGAAATAACCTTAGTCACTCTTATCTCAAAATAAAAGAGAAATGGAAATGTATAAAAACATAAGGGTTATTATTAATAAAATGATATGATACCAAATTATGCTAGTAACTGTATTTTGTTACATGGAAAAAACATTTAATAAAAAAGGAAAACTAATATTCTGTATAAAATATGAGTGGTCTAAAAGTTTCTTAGCTTTGTTGACATATTATAAAGCCAAGAAAAATAAAGTGCACATTTCCTAGAAACCAGAAACTCAAAATATTTCATCAGAGGTCAATTATTACTTTAAGTATTTGGCAGAAATGAATATATTATATGCTTGATACAGCTTGATGCTCAGTCATATCTGACTCTTTGTGACCCCATGGACTATAGCCTGTCAGATTTCTCTGTCATGAAATTCCCCAGGCAAGAATACTGGAGTGGGTATCCATGTCCTTCTCCTGGGGATCTTCCTGACTCCAGCATTGAACCTGGGTCTCCTGTATTGCAGGGAGATTCTTTACCTTCTCAGCCACAAGTGCTGTGTGCTAAGTTGCTTCAGTCAAGTCCGACTCTTTGCTTAAGTCTCCTGCATTGGCAGGTGGGTTCTTCACCACTAGTGCCACCTGGGAAGCCCCAGATCTTTTATAAGTTACCTCTAAATAAAGGCTATTATTCTATTTCTTCAGTTGATTCCTCTGCTTTGCTGGAATGAATATCTAGGGTTGGGAAATTACACAATTTCCTTAAGATGCTAGAAACCTGAAAAATTTATGTGAAATTTACAGGAAAAAAAAAAGTGGGTGGGTGGGGGCTTCCTCGATAGCTCAGTTGCTAAAGAATCTGCCTGCAATGCAAGAGATCCCAGTTCAGCTCCTGGTTTGGGAAGATCCCCTGGAGAAGGGAAAGGCTACCTACTTCAGTATTCTGGCCTGGAGAACTCCATGGACTGTATAGACCATGGGCTCACAAACAGCTGGACATGACTGAGACTTTCACTTCACTTCACTATTTGAAAATTTGTCTGATTTTTGGTGCACTGAACAGTTCAAATAAAATCTATCCTCAAGCTTACTACCATCCAATTTGTAAGCTCTCCTTTACTTGTTGTTCAGTCCCTAAGTTGTGTCCAACTCTTTACCACCCGATGGACTGCAGCATGCCAGGCTTCTCTGTCCTCCACTATCTCCTTTAGATTATGAGAATATTAAATTAGTACTCATAACTTAATGAACTTCTTACTATATTGTATCTTTTGCAAAAGTCACACTGGGAACTTGCCTCATTTCTCTTTTCCTTTTATTTATTCATTCATTTTGGTTTCAAGGGATGCAACCTGCAAATCACAGTTCTTATTAGTTTTTTCAAAAATTTGAAATAGATGAGAAGACAGGCAACAATGTATGTATAAATAGTACAAAAATAAGAGAGAGAAAAAACTAAGTAACTGATGCAAAAGCAAAACTGCACTAGACATTTGTTAAAAGTGTCAAGGATGACTTTATTCAAGACTATTTCAATAAGGTCTAGTCTTCTACTCAAGATTCTTGTAGTAGAAGAGAGATTGAACTCAGCTCTGCTGGAGGGAAGAAGAAATTTTAATTGCCAGAGTGAGTTTATGGAAAAGTGCTAGAGGACATTAGGGGGAAGTCTGGTCAACCTGATGAGGCCTCCTGTGTTTGCTAATTGTCACATGTTAAGAATCTTGTTAAAAATCATTTAAATCACTGCAGATGGTGACTGAAGCCATAAAATTAAAAGACGCTTGCTTCTTGGAAGAAAATCCATGAGCAACCTGACAGCATAGTACAAAGCAGAGACATTACTTTTGCAATGATGGTCCATCTAGTCAAAGCTATGTTTTTTCCAGTAGTCATGTATGAATGTAATAACTGGACTATAAAGAAAGCTGAGTGCCAAAAATTGATGTTTTTGAACTGTGGTGTTGGAGAAGACTCTCGAGTGTCCCTTGGACCGCAAGGAGATCCAGCCAGTCCATCCTAAAAGAAATCATTCCTGAATATTCACTGGAAGGACTGATGATGAAGCTGAAGCTCCAATAATTTGGCTACCTGTTGCAAAGAACTGACTCATTGGAAATGACCCTAATGCTGGGAAAGATTGAAGGCAGGAGGAGAAGGGGATGACAAAGGATGAATGGTTGCATGGCATCACCGACTCAATGGACATGAGTTTGAGCAAGCTCAGGGAGTTGGTGATGGACAGGAAAGCCTGGCATATTGCAGTCCATGGGGTCGCAAAGAGTCGGACACAACTGAGAGGCTGAACTGACCTGAACAGTCTCAGGCTGCTGCCTTCTCATAGAGACTGGGAAGTAGGTGCATTATCTTAGATGACTAGATTTCATAGGGATAACTCCCAGTCTTTGAGAAAAACGTTTCTGGGTTGTAGAAGATTTCCATCTCACGAGAGCAGAGAAAAAATTAACAATCACAAAGTTTCTCAACTAAAATTTCTAAGGAAGTCAAGGGCTAATTGTCAGGAAGAAATCTGTCTAAACTTAGTCTAACATACAGGACCCCTTCAACCATCTTGGTTTACAGATAACCACAGTGGAAGGATGGAAGTCATGATTATCTTTGCCAAGTATATTAGGTGCTTAAAATTTCCAAGGCAACTAATTGAACAACAGATAGACATGAATGAATGACCGCCATGTTCTGGTTTAGTGAAAAAGAGCCTGACTAATTTCATCAGTTAATACATCAGATTAATTCTTGCTTGTGAAATCCTTGCAAGGGAAGAAGGGTTTTAAAATGCAAACCGGGTTAGAATTAGGGTTAGGCTACTGAAGTGATTTAGCAGCAGCAGCAGCAGGGGCTAGGGAACCAATAGAGGAAAATGATGAAAATGATTTTTTGAGTTTAATTTGTACTTACACTATTACTGAGACTCACATGTATTTTATTTAATCAGAAAATGTTTAAGAAATATATACATACACATATATGTATATACATTTACTTGAGAGTTAATTGTTCAGTCTTTCATTTCACTAGGTTGAAAATTTTCCATTGAAAGTTTCAACTGACTCCATTGAAACTAAATTGGACCCCATCATTCCAGAGAAGATAGCATAAAATGCAACACAGATCCAGGTCTCCACATGGTTTTTAATGTTAGATGAGATGCCATGTAAAAGTGACCCCTATTTTCTAGGCCTTGCAGTTATCAAACCCCCAAAGCCATAGCTCAATAAAATGATACAGCTTAAATCATATTCAACTTGATTTTCTAAGTATGGTTTTCCCTACTATCTGAAAGTAGTGTTTCTATGAAGCCTTTTATAAGCCAAAATGGCATAAAGCAAAGAAGCAATTACCTTAGGACACATCTTACTAGGAGACACAAATAAATCAAGATAAAGCATAGGATGCTCACAGATGCAGCTCAAAGCTATGGCAGCTTAATGCTGTTACTAAGATGCTGAGTGCAATTCCTTGGGAAGGAGATTGGAGGAGTCACTCTCAGGGTTTGGGGTATCTACTGCCCCTACATCAGCTGCTACAAAATGAATGCTGAATGCTATTTACATTTTTTCCAATTTTTTGGTAAAAACAAAAATTTTTCTGGATTTTGTTTGGCTATCACAAACAGGTACTAATGCAGATCTTTTGTAAAAGTGAAGTGGTGTAAAATGAACTTTTGAAATACAGGGAATACCCTCACATAAATTCCTTCCATGAGTGTTGGGGACTTTTGGGGAACAGCATTAACTTGTTGCAAGCCTAGGGAATAATGCATTGCACAGCCCAAATGATATGTTAAACCTGGTGGACTGAGAGTATTGATGCACTTTTTAAAAGTGCCATATTGCTTTATCGTACAAACTGGGTACTGGGAAGATGGAGATGTAAATTTCAGCATTGATTTCAGCTTCTTTGTACAACTGGACAACCAGAAGAATATATTTTAAAAATTCAAATGGAACCTACTATTGTATGCTAAATCTTTGTAGTAACTATATTTACTTTGCTCGATATGCTGCCAACTCTTTTGAATAATATCTGTTTCTTTTTTCTTTAAATTCACCGGGTCTTAGATAGATTATTGTTTTAAGTGATTTAATTTTTTCTTTTTGCTACTGCTAACCATGCAATAAAAATTCTATATAGCTTCATTTGATATAGAACAGAATTCTAATATAAAAATATAAAGGATTTAGTGACCAAAGCTTTTAAATAAATTCTATAGAATACCTTCTTTTCTCAGTATATATTTCAATGAAACCATTAAAACTGGACTCAAAAGATTAACACTTATTTTTTCTAATCAATATGAAAAGTGTAACTTATAAACTTGTAATATAATGAGATGAACGCATATGAGACATTCATACTTTAGCATGAATCTGAAGAAGTTTTCAAAATTGCTAGTATCACTTGCCTTAGAAATAAATGGATTTGATTTATATTTTCCTGATGATTAACAGTGTTGAGCACTTTTTTGTATATTTTTCAGCCATCTGTTTGACTTTCTTTGAGAAAAAAGTCTATTTAGATCTTCTGCCCATTTTTTATTGAATTGTTTTCTTTTGTTTTGTTATTGAGTTGCAGGAGTTCTTTATGTATTTTGGATATTAGCCTGATATTGCATATCAGGTATGTGTTTTGCAAAAATTTTCTCCCATTCAGTAGTCTTTTCATTTTGTAAATGCTTTCCTTTGCTGTGCAGAAGCTCTTTTGGTTTGAGATCATCCCACTTATTGATTTTTGCTCTTGTTTTTGATGTTAGATGAAAAATATCATCGCCAAGACCTATGTCAGAAGCTTACCGCTTATATTTTCTTCTAGGAATTTTATGGTTTCAGGTCTTATGTGAGTTATCACCTCACACCTATTAGAATGGTTATTATCAAAAAGACAGGAAGTAACAAGTGTTGTTGAGGACAAGGAGAAAGGGAGTCATAGTGTACTGTTGATGGAGATGTAAATTGGTGCAGTCACTATGAAAAACAGTTTGGAGGTTCTTCAAAAAATTAAACATAGAACAACCATCTAGAAATTCCATTTCTTAGGATATCTGAAGAAAGCAAGATCACTAACTTAGAAAGATATATGCACTTCCACATTCATTGCAGCATTATTTACAATAGCCAAGACATGAAAACAACCTAAGTGTTGATCAGTGGGTGAATAGATTAAAAAACACTGTGGTATATTATTCAGCCATAGAAAAGAATGAAGCCTTGTCATTTATGACAACATGGGTGGAGCTAAAGGGCATTATCCTAAGGGAAATAAGCCAGACAGAAAGACAAATACCATATGATCTCTCTTATATGTAAGATCTAAAACAAACAAACAAAAAACAAAACAAAAACCCAAGATTATTTTTAAAAAGAGAAAGAAATGGAATACTACTATTGACCGTTTACCAACACACAGATTGGGGTGCTGAACCTTTGTGCAGTCAAAACCCCATACGACTTACAGTAAGCCCTCTGAATATGTGCTTCCTCTACGTCTGGGATCAATCAACCTTGGCATCCAGGGATTCAGTCAACCTTGAATCATGTAGTATTTACTACTGAAAAGAATCTGAGTATAGGTGGACCCTCCCAGGTCAAATCTGTGTTGTTCAAGGGCTGACTGTAATCTCATAATCTAAATTTTAACAATGCTATCAAAAAAGATCTAATTATCAAAATTATATTGATATTTTTATTAGAAAACTAAAATTTATTCCTAAGCAAAAGTTCATCCATGTTTTACATGGGGTTAGAATAACTATAATTTCAGGTTATAACTGCTCATATTTGTTCAATCATATACAACCCAAATGTAGTGTAAAAAATTGTTAGGATAAACAGAGTTAATAAATAATATTAAAAATAATACTGAAGAATATTAAGGCAAAGACATTCTTTTAAATAGGCCAAAATTATAGCTTTAGATGCACTTTAGAGTATATCTTTGAAATTGCTCTTAAAATTAAAGAAAAAAACTAACATAAAGCTGAAGTTATTTTAGATGATGTATTTGTTGAATTTTTTCCTGAAAAATTTTAAATGCATCTTAATTTCATTGTGTTTATTAAATACTGAATCCTGACACTTAGGTACTATTTTACTATAAATATTTTTCCTTGACCAAACATGTGTTTACCACCTTGTATATCAGGCTCAATTTTATAATAGAGTCTCTTTTCAAAATAAAAAAAATGCAATGAGCTTTCTTAAGAGACTCAGCTTCGGAAAACACATTTTCTATAGTCTTGTGGGTTTCACAGTTATAAACAACTAGTGGCAGAGGGCATTGCTGTTATAAAGAATAGTGTTTTGGGTCATATTTTCAATTCTTTCTTTAGTTTGTTTTCTGACCAACAGCCTCACTTCTATTTGGCCTGATCTAATTTCTTCCAGATTATAAGTCAATACAGGTTAACATGACTGATGCAAGAAGCCAGAATGAAAAATACTGACGTTTTCATATAATTCTACAAACTGAAATTTACTTACAAATATGCTGCCATAATTCTAAACAGAAGGAATTGACAGATAAGACAGAGCAACACACGTTGCCACTGGATATTAAGTAATCACATAAAATCTTATTTCGTTAGTACTTTTACCTATTAATTATGAATAAGGGTGACTTTAATATTGTAAAAACAAGAAAAATATGCATGATTTGTTAATTTGAGGTTAACTTTTAATCATCCCTTTATTTAAATTTGCAAAATTAACTCCTCTTTAATATCATTCCCATCTTTGGATGATCAATATCATAATTTATATTGTGGAGACAACAAAACAAATTTTCTCTCTCATTATCCTATTTTTTATTATTTACATTGTATTTTTTTTCCCTCCAGCTTTATTGAGCCTTAATTCTTTATGTTACCTGATTATTAGGTTTATTAGGGCTGATCATGTGGAAGGATTTTACCTAGTCCCAAAGAACAAAAGCGAAAAGTAAGAGAAAATATGCATAGACATGCATGAGGAGCTCTTCCTGGGAGCCCACATGACATGTCTTCCCAGGGAAGCAGGAGAAATGCCGTCACTCAGCACGTGAACATCAAAACATACACAGAGCAGGTGTTTTGTGGAGCAAATGGAGTGACTTGAGGGGTGGGCTGCAATAAGGCTACAGAAATGGAAGAGTATGCCACCCATTTTCCATAAGAATTTTTCAAATTTCTTTATACACTTTTACCTTAACCACCTTTAACTTCACAGTAAAATACCCTTGGAAAACATATCATTCATCTTTACATGTATTTATAGCTCAAATATGTATTCAAGATTTTCCATTAAGAATAATATACTATTCTTACCTTGCCTGAATTCACACAGGAGTAATTCTCTACAAAACTACACTTCATTTGTTTTTTAAGTGTATAACTCTGGGAATGATTTGAATATAATGAAAATGCTATTAAATGCACTTTTGTTGAACAGCATTATAAACCTCACTTTAATAATCAGAATGGAATCCAGTCATTCGTCTTCTCAGAGAACATTGCGTGCCTGGTGTAAAAGGTAACGGAGCTCCGAGTGTGCCACCTCTCCTATTTTAATATCAAACCAAAGCCACGAAAGAATTACAAGGTACAAAACATACATTGTTTGCTAAAACCAAACCAAACACAGCTCTACACTTACGCCCTGGGTGTGAAAATCCTACATGGATAGAAGCATCAGAGTGGCTTTATTTTACAACTTTATTGGGAAGAAATGCATAAAAGATTTGTAAAAAAAAAAAANCTCCCAGAGCTTGCTCAAAGTCATGTCCATCAAGTCGGTCATGTCATCCAACTATTCGTCCCTTGTCTTCTCCTTCTTCTGCCTTCAGTCTTTTCTCTCCTTCAGCATCAGGGTCTTTTCCAATGAATCAGTTCTTCGCATCAGGTGGCCAAAGTATTGGAGCTTCAGCTTCAGTATCAGTCCTTCCAATGAATATTCAGGACTGATTTCCTTTAGGATAGACTGGTTGGATCTCCTTGCAACCCAAGGGACTCTCAAGAGTCTTTTCCAACACCACAGTTCAAAATCAATTCTTTGGCACTCAGCCTTTTTTATGATCTAACTCTCTAACATGACTACTGGAAAAACCATAGCTTTGACTAGATGGACCTTTGTTGACAAAGTAATGTCTCTGCTTTTTAATATGCTGTCTAGGTTGGTCATAGCTTTTCTTCCAAGGAGCACGTGTCTTTAAATTTCATGGCTTCAATCACAATCTGCACTGATTTTGCAGCCCAAGAAAATAAAGTCTCTCACTGTTTCCCCATTTATTTGCATTGAAGTGATGGGGCCAGATGCCATGATCTTAGTTTTCTGAATGTTGAGTTTTAAGCCAGATTTTTCACTTTCCTCTTTCACTTTCATTGAGACTCTTTATTTCCTCTTCGCTTTCTACCATAAGGGTGGTGTTATCTGCATTATCTGAGGTTAGTGATGTTTCTCCAGATAATCTTGATTCCAGCTTGTGCTTCATCCAGCTGGCATTTTGCATGATGTACTCTGCATATGAATTTAATAAGCAGGGTGACGATATATAGCCTTTATGTACTCCTTTCCCAATTTGGAACCAGTCCATTGTTTCATGTCCAGTCCTAGCTGTTGCTTCTTGACCCAAAAACAGATTTCTTGGGAGTCACGTAAGGTGGTCTGGTATTCCCACCTCTATAAGAGTTTTCCAGTTTGTTGTGATCCACACAAAGGCTTTTGTGTAGTCAATAAAGCAGAAGTAGATATTTTTCTTGAATTTTCTTTTTCAATGATCCAAGAGATATTGGCAATTTGATCTCTGGTTCCTCTACCTTTTCTAAATCCAGCTTGAACATCTGGAAGTTCTCAGTTCATGTACCATTGAGGCCTTGCTTGGAGAATTTTGAGCATTACTTTGCTAGTGTGTGAGAAGAGTGCAATTGTGCAGTATTTTGAACATTCATTGGCATTGCTTTTCTTTGGAATTGAAATGAAAACTGAACTTTTCCGGTCCTATGGCCATTGCTGAGTTTTCCAGACTTGCTGGCATATTGAGTGCAGCACTTTGACAGTGTCATCTTTTAGGATTTGAAATAGCTCAACTGGAATTCCATCACCTCTTCGAGCTTTGTTCAAAGTGATACTTCCTAAGGCCCACTTGATTTCACACTCCAGGATATCTGACTCTAGATGAGTGATCACACCTTCATGGTTAAATACAGGAAGAGGAAATTTTCAGGCAAAAAAACAGAGATTAAGAAGGAGCATTAGGCAGTCCTTCTGTGCTGCCATGCTGTGTGGTGCTTCCTGCTCTGCTCTCACGCTCAGTGCACTCTCTGCAGTATTGGTTACTTGGGAGGTGGCCACATGTTGGTTGAGATGATGTTCTGTCTCTATGGGCCTACTACCCACACGTCCAGGGACCCCTTTGACAGTCCCTCCACATTCTATTTTAATTCCCTAGTTAACTGTCAGTCTCCTTCTTCATTGTGAATCTCATTGAGAGGGATTTTATCTTTTCTATCACTGTGAAATCTTGCAGTGAGCTTGATAACTAGCTAAAATTCAGGAAATGTTCGTTAAATGAGTATTGAATAATGACCAATTTGAATGAAGAATTTAAGATTCCTTTCACAACTAGTTCAGTCTTCTTAGGCAAATAAAGAAAATATTCCCATGCAAGTACTGACTTTTGTTTCTTTCTTGCCTTAGAGTCTTAAGAATTAAGATTCTCCTTTAAAGTCTCAGGCAAGCTCTTTTGTGAATCAGGACTCAGTTGGGGCCTTCTTTATCCCTTTAAAGAAGCTTCTGAAAGAGGTAATATGAAAAGTGACATCAAGGATAATAAATATACTCTGAATTCTACAAGAGAGTTGCCTTGATAAAGCTTCTCAGACTTAAGTAGTTCATCTTGGCTATCTAAGTGCCATTATTTGAGAGTACTTCTGCCCTTGGGAAGAACCATATGATGTGAAAAGATTAAAGCAGTATGACAGTGCCAGCTTATCTGAGGAAAAATTCTCCTTCACAGCCAGCCAGGGAATATCCTTATTGAGATATAATCAAATAGTCCCATCTTCTGACTTAACGACAGGTATGCTTTGGTCTTCCAATATGGGCTACCCTTACTGTTCCAGCTAATTGTCTTCAATGCTGTTCTAATATTTCCCCTATTATTACACTCTGCCCTTTCTCATCACTTCCCCTCTGTCAATTTGATGAATTCTCTTAGTCACCTCTAGAACCCACATTAACACTTAGAAAAGATCTCCATTTGACCCTGTGCTGAAGTCTTCTAGACTCCACTGTTGTCATCCATTGACTTGAAAGCCTATCGCCTCCACCCACATTCACTGAGGAGTTCAGCAACAATCTTGTTCACAGCACCTCATTCTCCTTGACCACTATTGCTATTCAACTGTACTTCTTGTCCATAACAACTTTCATTTCTGGTCTCGTGTTTCAGATAATCTCTGATCACAGACACCCATACTTTAATCCCACGGATGTGTCCTTTGCCAGAATGTGAAATTCTTTCATAATTCTCTCTGTCCCACTCATTTCTCCTACTGATGCTATTGGTTTTCTATTGTATCATTCCAACAGCTGTCTAGTTTTCATACTTAGTTGCCTCCATATCATATCTTTCAGTTAGAATCAACCAGTTTCAATGCCACATTTGTCTGGCTCAGCATCACCTGAAATGGCAGCCACTAACCATATCTGGCACATGAAATATGACTACTCTGAATTGAAATATGCTGTATGTATGAAATACATACTAGAATTCACTGACTTAGTATAAAACAAGAATGTAAAATCACATTAATTACCTTAGTTGTGATAATCAATTCACAATGTGTATGTATACATACATTTGCATATCAAATCATCATATTGTACACCTTAAATATATATTTTAATAATCATCATATAATCTTATTAATACCTCAAGCTGGAAAAAAATTAAAAACTAAAATTACATATATGGCTTGCATGTGTGGTCTGCCTCATATGTGTGCTGGAGCAATGCTAATTAACATTGTCAAGGAGCTTATGTCCTTCACTGTCAGCTCCTGAGCATTAAACTTGGTGAGAGACATTATACAACTATGTGTATTTCTAACCTAAAATGTCCATTTCTAGCCTAAAATGACCATCACTACTCTTCGGACAACCTTTAACTTGTCCCCAGAGAACTCAAGACCTCAACTATCTACTCACAATTCACACAACAAATGTGTACTGAGTGCCAGCCATACCAGTCACCAGTGTAGGAGCTGAGGATAGACCCATGAATGAGAGATAAGAATCCTTACTCTAATGGTGGAGTCGTACAAAACACAAGGCACTTTAGGAAAACAAGTTGTTTGTTTCTTAGTTCACATCATTATTGCTTAGTCTCTAAGTCATCTCCAACTCTTTTCGACTTCATGGACTGCAACATGCCAGGCCTCCCTGTCCTTCACCATCTCCTGGAGTTTGCCTAAACTCATGTTCACTGAGTTGGTGTGCCATCCAATCATCTCATCTTCTGTTGTCCTCTTCTTCTCTTTTCCCAGCATCTTCAATCTTTCCCAGCATCAGGGTCTTTTCTAATGAGTCGGCTCTTCGCATCAGGTGGCCAAAGTATTCCAACTTCAGCTTCAGCATCAGTCCTTCCAATGAATATTCATGGTTGATATTCTTTAGGATTGACTGGTTTGATCTCCTTGAGTAGCTGGCCTAAACTGAAAATGTGATTCAGGAAGTTGGGATAGAAAATGTCAACAGAGGAACATTGAAGAATTTTTAGACATAGTGTCCTGAAAAGGCCTCAGTGATTGCAGCATCTGGGGGAGTGAAGAAGCTGAGCTGTGATTCTTGGGGAGGAGCCTTCCAGGGAGAGGAAATGTCAAGTGCAACGTCCTGGATGATAGTGGAGTACAGCTGAAGGCCTGGACAAAGACCTCTGTGGCTGGAGCCAGGGAGCCAAGGAAGAGAAGCAGATGGCTCAGAGAGTTTGTGAGCCAGGGGTGGGTGTGGGAGCAGAACACTGGGATATCAAATAGGTCACCGTGTGGACTCTATTTTAATAAAATATTTGGAGGATCTTGTTCAGAGGGGTCATGTGATCAGGCTTAATTTTACTCTGGATACAGCATTAACAAAAGAAAGAAGAGAGATGAAGTTAAAAGCAAGCAGAATGGTTATGAGACAATGGCAACAGTCTAGGTTGGAGGTGATGGTGGTGAAAACTAGGGTGGTAACAAAAGAAGCCAAGTGAGACCTCACACAGAGGCAAGAAAAGCCTCTTGCTTGACGTACTTTTCTGTGTCCAGATAATTTAGTTGCACCCCTGCTCAGCCTTCCCTTTTCCCTTTTCCCAGAAGAAGAAGGAGCCTGGCCCCTCTCCAAGGCTAACCCCCTCCTCTGTTGTCTGGATCCAGGGCATATCCGGTCAGTCACTGTTGTCTATCTCGGGGGTCCCCAACCCCCCAGCTATGGACTAGTACCTCCTGTCAGATCAGCGGTGGCATTAGACGAGAAGTAAAGTGCATAATAAATGTAATGCATTTGAATCGTCCCAAAACTATCCTGCCCCCCTGCAAATCCGTGGAATAATTGTCTTCCACAAAACTGATACCTGGTGCCAGAAATGCTGTGGTCTAACTTATTTTCCCCTATTGGTTCAATAACTAATTTTAAGAAAATAAGCCATCCTTCAAGCATTCATTGTCTTCCCATCTCATTGTTGGCTCTATTTTTTCCCCTTCCTTTCAGAGTTTTGCTTCCTGAAAGTATAATCTATAATTCCTGTCTCCAGAATCTCATCTCACCATTCATCTCTCTGCTGCAGAATGGTTTCAGTTAACATCACTATAGGAAAATCCTTTTGACCTTCTGATTTGGAACTTCTTAAATAATTTTAAGTCCTCATTTTATTTGACATCTTTGTGGCATTTGATAATACTGATCATTCTTTTTTTGGAATTTGGACTGTCCCCTGTTTACATTTATGTTGCCATTGGTCTGTTAAATGCTGGAAGGCAGTCATATTCTACTTAAATTTGGCCTCTAATATCTTGTATATAATTCATTTTTATGTTCCTGGAGCTCACAAACATATACAAACAAATATGTAAACGAACACTTATTTATATTAATATATAAAATTATATATAAAAATATATACATTATATAAATATACAAATATATTTATATATAAATATATAAACATATTTATATATATAAATATATAAACACAGAAAAGTTTTACATCCACTGAAGACAGAAGCATGAATCTTCTCTGAATTCCTCTAACTTCTGCCACATTTTCCCCTGATCACCACTGATCATTGTATATCCAGAGTGAAGATAATACTGAAATTAATGTGACTATCCTGACCCCTATAAAATCTTCAGCTATTTTATTCACTGCTACTCTATGTAACTATAAACTTAATGTGACTCAGAAGTTGGAAAAGAGAGACAGCTGTGGTGTGCCGACACTTCAGAAGGCTCAAAACTTCCATTCTTTCCATGTCAATATCTAACCCATTGTCTGTGAAGTTCCTAGTGAGCTTACGTTTTTTCTTTTAAATTTTAACCACAATTTAAAAATATATTTCTTATGAAAAGCAGATTTCTTGCCTCTGGACAATCTGTATCTCCACATGGCTGTTCTTCCTTTGGTGGCTCAGTGGTAAAGAATCCACCTGCCAAATGCAAGAGACTTGGATTTGATCTCTGGGTCAGAAAGATCCCTTGGAGAAGGAAGTGGCAACCCACTCCAGTATTCTTGCCTGAGAAATCCCACGGACAGAGGAGCCTGGTGGGCTACAGTCCATGGGGTCGTAAAAGAGCTGGACACAACCAAGCAAGTGCAATCAAGAGCGACAGCATGATCAACAGTCTCCACATGGCCACAACTGGCTGGAGTTGGTTAGAATGTGGTAACTTGGTAACTTGGTAACTTGAAAATCCGAGTGGATGAGTCATCCAACACTTTGAAGCTTTCTGTCTTTTGATGACTCCTTACTTACCAACCATGGTCAAGGTCAAATTCTGGTTTTAAAAAATATCAGTGTCAGAGCTGCCTCCCAAGACTTTCTCACTTGTAATCTGGAGATCTTTTAAAACTTCTCCAGTGATTTTATTATGCAACCAGAGTTGAGAACCGCTATTCTAGACCAGTGTTTCTCAGACTTAATGTTGAGAACCGCTATTCTAGACCAGTGTTTCTCAGACTTAATGTGTATTTGAGTCAACTGCAGAACTTGCTAAAATAAAGATTCTGATTCATCTGGAGATTCTACTTTTATAAAAAGCTCCTAGGTGATGCTGGGCCCCCAGCAACATTTTGATGAACAAGATTCTAGACCTTACATGAAAAGTAAAAGTGTTAGTTGACCTTACTTACCACTTATAAAATAGAATTTTCAAAATTTCATGCAAGGAATTCAAATTTGAATAATTTCTCAGCATCAACAGAATTTTCCTTTGTTGAACCTAACACCTGTACACCTCTTTTCCTCCTTCCAACTTAGATTTTATATTCAGGTGTTCTCATTAACATTTTACATATTCTGTGTACTGTTTCTTCATCCTGTTTACTCTGGGGAAAACTCCAGCCCTGATAACAGACAATACTTGCCCCTGCAAATGAATGACTGAACTCTCAACTGGAGGCAAACACCCAACCATGCAGATTACTGGGCTTCCCTGGTGGCTCAGATAGTAAAGAATCTGCCTGCAATACAGGAGACCCAGGTTCAAACCTTGAGTCAGGGAAGATGCCCTGGAGTAGGCAATGGTAACGCACTCCAGTTTTCTTGTTTGGAGAACTCCATAGACAGAGGAGCCTAGCAGTCTATAGTGCATGGTATCTCAAAGACTGAGCAACTAACACTTTCATGAAGATTACTAGCTCGTAAGTTAACTGTAAAACTCAAAGGGATGTAAGTGAACAGAAAATCAAACCTGCTACTAATAGAATCAAGCTCCCGCTGTGAGAGGAAACTTTCAGCAAAGAAATAGATGGTAATGATAACCCCATACGAGAGACAGCAAAAGAGACACAGATGTATAGAACAGTCTTTTGAACTCTATGGAAAAGGGTGAGGGTGGGATGATTTGGGAGAACGGCATTGAAACATGTATATTATCATATGTGAAACGGATTGCCAGTCCAGGTTCAATGCATGAGACAGGGTGCTCAGGGACAACCCTGAAGGACGGGATGGGGAGGGAGGTGGGAGGGGAGTTCAGGATGGGGGACACATGTACACCTGTGGTGGATTCATGTCAACGTGTGGCAAAAACCACCAGAATATTGAAAAGTAATTAGCCTCCAATTAAAATAAAAAAAATTTATATTAAAAAATAATTATAATCTACCTTCCTTCCTGTTATTATGTTAACCAGTGAAGCATCAAGAACTAACAGAATGAGGCTGCATTCACTGCCCTTCCCCCTTTTTCCCATTCTCTCAGTGCCAGTGGAGATGGAGCTCAGAAGAAGAGGAAGAGAGAATCAGAGATTTAGATCACCTTTATACTCCCTTCCCATTACAGTGGGTCACACAAAAACACATTAACACACTCCTGAGTCCTGAAGCTGGCACACTGGAGAGAAACCCGTTGACCTAGCTATGTGGCTGCCATTTTTAAAATGAACATGACTATGCCTTAAATGGGTTTCCCAGGTGGTGGAGTGGTAAAGAATCTGCCTGCCAGTGTGGGAAACTCAGAACATGTGGGTTTGATCCCTGGGTTGGGAAGATCCCCAGGAGAAGTAAATGGCAACCCACTTCAATATTCTTGCCTGGGAAATCCCATGGACAGAGGAGCCTCGTGGTCTACAGTCCATGGGGGCCCAAAGAGTTGGATGGGACTTATTGACTGAGCAAGTATGCACTCATGCCTTAAATACAAAAACATGACTATAATAAGAACAGATGTGGCTACAAAGTTAAATAGTTTGGCAAAGATACCATTAAGGAGTATGGGCTTACATACCTCAGAAAAGGGAAACATAGTGCAGTAAGTCCCCGACATATGAATCTTCAAATTGCAAATTTTCAAAGAAGCAAACATGCATTTGCATGTCCAGTCATGTAAGTTAGTTCATGTGTCTGGCATACATTGTCACACATGTGCATCCTCTACAAGTGGTTGTGCTTTTGTGTGCTTTATTGTACAGTACTGTGTAGAGTATAGTAGTACGGCACCTTTATTTCAAGCTGAGGATGTTTGGAAGCAAGCATGAAAGCAGTGATGATGTAGCTGGTACAGTACTATTCAGATATCACTAGATCCTTTTTTCAAGAAAGTAGACAGAATTGAATCCAGTAAGGAACTAGAATCTGTGATATCAAAGACAGGTGTGAGTGAGACTGCAGCGTGCCCCTCATCTCCTACTGCTGATAATCCTTCAGCTCCATCATCTTTTACCTCCTTTCCCTCCTCCAGTCGGTAACTCTTTTTGCCTGTTCACTGAATGCCAGCCCCGTAGCCAGCTGTTGTTCTGTACTATTGTACTTTTCAAGGTACTGTACCCTAAGATTAAAAATGTTTTATTTTTTGTTTGTTTTTAATGTATTATTTGTGTAAAAAGTATCATAAAACCTCATATAGTACAGTACTGGGGCCTCCCCAGAGGCTCAGTGGTAAAGAATCTGCAAAGCCGGAGACATGGGTTCTATCCCTCAGTCAGGAAGACACCCTGGAGAAGGAAATGTCAACTCACTCCAGTATTCTTGTCTGGAAAATCCAAACAAGATTGACAGAAGAGCCTGGTGGGCTACAGTCCATGGGATTGCAACAGACTCGGACGTGACTGAACAGGCTGAGCACAGCATTGTACAGGACTGCACAGCTAACTGTGTTAGTTGGGTACATAGGCCAATTCTGTTGGGTTTACAAACAAATTGGACTTATGAAGGCACTCTTGGGACAAAACTCATTCATATGCAGGGAACTCACTATAATTGAAAAAATGTAGAGCTGTATTTCCTATGGAGACATCTTGGTTTACCAGAGATGCTGATAACTTTCATCTCTGCTTTGGCCACTGATTAGCTTTTTGATAGCTATTTGTATTGTTCACTGTAATTACTCAGCCCCAGCACTGAATCTCTTTTCTTGAACAGCACAATTTTATACATTATTATCCCTCTCATATGTGAAGGAAATTTTTAAATGAAAATTAATATTACTGTGAATATATTATATTCCCACATTATATTTTTTCACAATCAGGAGAATATTTTCCTTCTATCATGTTATCTGCTCCTCCTGCCCATTAAATATTAGGTTGTTAGATTCTTAATTATTTCAAATGCTGTAGTTCATTTACTCATTAATGTGCTCAGTCACAAATATTTATTGAGCTCCATCTGCATGGTAGGCATTAAGAATCCATAATAAATTAAGCAAAATTTGTTACGAGTTTATTGCAACAAGTAGTGATACCCAGCAGAACCCTGTGGGGCTCCTGGACACACCTCCTTCCTGGGTCCTGCATTTCTGGATTACAGGAATTAGGTTTTATTTAGTCTCCAAAACCTTCCCTGAGTTCCAAGGGGCTATTCAAGGAAGTTGTTAATTAGGGAAGGGATAGAATCAAAAGAAACAATAGTGTGGCCTTGGGGCAGGTCCTGGTTCCTTCCCCCTCAAGGGATATAAATAGCAATATCTTTGAGCTGTTTTGCAGATACTGAAAGCCCCACCAGGTAGAAGAAGTTAACTGTAGGCTGCCCGTGTAGACCCCAGACTGGCTGGCAGAGCCAGTTGATAATGTTCCAGTTACATCACCATCAACCAAACAGAAGAATGTCCAAGAGCTGATTATGGGCTCTTGATACACTTCTAAAATACTCCTCATTACATCCTTTGGTCAAAAGACACAATTCTGAGGGCACTAGCCCACTGTGGCCCCCTTTGCCTGGGAAAGCAGTAAAGCTATTCTTTTTGATTTTACCCAAATATGTTGTTTCCGAGATTTTGCTGGGGGAGTTTGTAATTTCCTTCATTCTGTCTTGCCACAGCAAAAATTTGAAGCAACGGACGGACCAGTGTTACAGCTCCGTGTTACAGCTCAGTTTTATTTGACAAGCAAAGGAAAAAACATCCTCAAGGAGTGAGAGTGGGCTGACCCAAAAGACGCAAAGAGAAGCCAAGCCCCTCGGCTCAATTTTGGCTCCTCCTTTTATATGTTTTTTCTTCTCCTCCTGAGCCTGCCCTATGTAAATTGGGCTAGCCAGAAGGGCTGTTTTTTGTTTTTTTTTTTTTTTTACCTGAGGTCCTCACTCTGGTCCTCAGACCTTCCTTTGTCCTATTTTCATGGGCTTTTCCCTTCTTTGTCTTTTAGCCACCACAATTCTGGACTCCTTTTTCCTATTCTAACTATTTAACATTTAATTTGGTGTTGGGGTATTGAGGCACAATTTGTCTTCAGTAAGAACACTGGATCTTTACTAAAGCAATGTTTCCATGAACAGCAAAACTGAGGCAGGTTTAAGCTAAGAGGACATACATATGTATAAAGGGGTGTGAGCAGAGGAGAATTCAGCACATTATTGGGGTAAAGGTCAACAGAATCCAAGTCTTTGTTGTTTGAAGCCAGGATGGTCAACATAATTCCATCCTCCACCTGGGTGGGGAAATTTGTTCCTGCAGAGCTCAAAGATATTTTATGTGTGGAAATTTGTTCCTGCAGAGCTCAAAGATATTTTATGTCTATCCCTTGAGGGGTAAATAGGACCCTGCTTTATCACTGTGCTATTGTTTCACTGGATGACAGCATCAATGCAATGAACATGAACTCGGGCAAACAGATGGTAAGGGACAGGGAGGCCTGGTTTGCTGCAGTCCATGGGGTTGCAAAGAGTTGGACATGACTGGGTGACTGAGCAACAACAGCATTTGTTTCATTGCCTTTTCTCTGTTCCACATTCCTTTGTTACCTTAAGATCATTAATTACCAATACCTGTTCAAGGGTGAGCATTGTGGCCAGGCTCAGGTCACAAAATGGCTTAGGCCAAATGGGTTCTCCTACTTCAAGAAAGCCAAGCCTGATTCTCTTTCTCTGGGGATGCCCTAACGTATCTTCTTAAAGTTTTTCTCCAACTTGTTTATAAAATATAGGTTAAAAAAAAATAAAGTGTGTGTCTTATCTTCTTTTGAGCTTCGCATCGAAAGCATATACCTATCTATCAAATACACTAAACAGGATGCTAGTCTTACTTTTGTTTAAAAAAACAACAACAACAAAATTCAACCAGGTAAATTTGAAGATCTAGGTGTTTTCACTAGGCAATTCATGATTTGCTCAGTGTCCAATCTGGCAGCTAGCAGGATGCTCCAGGGAGTTGTGCAAAATGAAAGACTTTTATAGGAAGAAGGGCGGGGCAAGGGAGCTATTAGCAAAAGAAAATAAAGAGTTATTTTTAGGGCAGCACACCTTTTTTGAGGGAAATGGGAAGGAATCACAAGCATTTGTGTAGACTGCCTCTTTTCCCTGAGAGGAGAAGTAGAGGGCCTCACTGGCAGATTACCTTCTTGGTGCTGATCAGAAAGTTTCAGACTGGTTGGTTAAGACTCCATTTCTGGTGAAGGCTGGAACTGATGTCGTTCTGGGCCTGTAGTTTTTCTCTTTGATACCTTTGACCAGGAGGAAGGAGAGGATGGGAGGAATGTAGACAGTAGCATAGAAACATATACACTAGCATATGTAAAATAGCCAGTGGGAATTTGCTGTATGACTCAGGGAGCTCAAACCCTGTGCTCTGTGACAACCTAGAGGGGTGGGATAGGGCAGAAGGTGAGAGGAAGGTTCTAGAAGGAGGGGACATATATATATATATATATATGTGTGTGTGTGTGTGTGTGTGTGTGTGTGTGTGTGTGTGTATACACACACATCGATGGCTGATTCAAGTTGATATATGGCAGAAACCAATATAATATTGTAAAGCAATTATCCTTCCATTAAAAATAAATAAATAAAAAATACCTTTGACAGCAATGGACTTTCCATAGAATTAAGGAAGCTTAAGTTGCAGGCCTCTTGCTTCTGCTACCTCAGGTGAACCTGTTGATGTACACATGTGGTCATATTCATTTAAAAAAATTCAAAAAAAATTATAAAATTTTACCAAAATTATTCAAGATTGGTGTCTCCTTCCATTATGACTTTCCTCCATGACACTCCTCCTATTTGGGATTTCACTAGAATGGACCAAAGTAACATGTGAATGAAAACAGGCTGGGAGAGCTACCATTTGAAAAAAATATATATAGGAAAAGTACCATTAAAATAAAGAAACTGCAAACTTCTGAATTGAAAGTACATATGAATATTAAATTCATGTAGTAAAGACCTGAGAGGAAACATAGATAAAATTAATAAAATACAAAACAGAAAATAATAAATTAAGATAATTCTGTCACTGAGACACTAATTGCAATGAAAAATGATTTCAGATCACACCATAAGCAGCAACTAATTAAAGGAAGCAATACATTTTGATTCAAATAATTCACAGACTTTTACATTGTTTGGGGCTTCCCTGGTGTCTCAGGTGGTAAAGAATCTGCCGGCAATGTGGAAGACCCAAACAATCCCTGGGTCAGGAAGATCCCCTGGAGAAGGGAATGTCTACTCCAGTATTCTCNAAAAAAATGCCTGTCATTCATCCCTTAATAAAGGTTAGAGGCAAGGTTGGATTGTCATAAGTAGCATAACTAGTCATAATAGCTACTCTATTTCTCCAAGTAGAATGTTTCTAATATAAATAACAGTGTTTAACATTTTTTAGTATGTAACGTAAAATGTTCATTTTCATTTATTAGGGTATTCAGCATACAATAATCCTGCAAGGTAGATGGAACAGTCATTCACCCTCAGATTACAAACTCAACCATTCATTTATATAACAAGCATGTACCAAGTTCTAGACACTAGGCTTTGATGACAGAAAGATGAATATGAGAAATTGCCTTTCTGTGGAAGTTTACATCTGGTGGGAGAGATGGATAAGTATTAATAAAATAACTGTAATACAGTATAGCATTGAAGCTTAGAAAGGTTAAGGACTTAAGGAAACTAAAGGAAGGATTTGAGTGGTCTTATGATATCACACTCTCTCCTGTAACAGACACGCTCTCATCCTTGCAAACACCCTCATGAAGATAGAGTATTTGAAATAAATAAAATCAAGTATGTTGAACTTTAAGAGCCAAAAAGAAATGGACAGATTATGTCAGACTTTTTTTGGGGGGGGCTTCAAAATCACTGCAGATGGTGACTGCAGCCATGAAATTAAAAGATGCTTACTCCTTGGAAGAAAAGTTATGACCAACCTAGATAGCACATTCAAAAGCAGAGACATTACTTTCCCGACTAAGGTCCGTCTAGTCAAGGCTGTGGTTTTTCCAGTAGTCATGTATGGATGTGAGAGTTGAACTGTGAAGAAGGCTGAGCGCCAAAGAACTGATGCTTCTGAACTGTGGTGTTGGAGAAGACTCTTGAGAGTCCCTTGGATTGCAAGGAGATGCAACCAGTCCATTCTGAAGGAGATCAGCCCTGGGATTTCTTTGGAAGGAATGATGCTGAAGCTGAAACTCCAGTACTTTGGCCACCTCATGCGAAGAGTTGACTCATTGG
>SJYV01030546.1:225163-249926 GCA_006410875.1 Neotragus pygmaeus
TATAAGTTAAATAAGCAGGGTGACAATATACAGCCTTGATATACTCCTTTTCCTATTTGGAACCAGTCTGTTGTGCCATGTCCAGTTCTAACTGTCGCCTCCTGACCTGCATACAGACTTCTCAAGAGGCAGGTCAGGTGGTCTGGTATTTCCATCTCTTTCAGAATTTTCCAGTTTCTTGTGATCCACACAGGCAAAGGCTTTGGCATAGTAAAAAAAGCAGAAATAGATGTTTTTCTGGAACTCTCTTGCTTTTTCCATGGTCCAGAGGATGTTGGCAATTTGATCTCTGGTTCCTCTGTCTTTTCTGAAACCAGCTTGAACATCGGGGAGTTCACGGTTCACGTATTGCTGAAGCCTGGCTTGGAGAATTTTGAGCATTACTTTACTAGCATGTGAGATGAGTGCAGTTGTGCGGTGGTTTGAGCATTCTATGGCATTTCCTTTCTTAGGGATTGGAATAAAAACTGACCTTTTGCAGTCCTGTGGCCACTGCTGAGTTTTCCAAATTTGCTGGCATATTGAGTGCAGCACTTTCACAGCATCACCTTTCAGGACTTGAAACAGCTCAACTGGAATTCCATCATCTCCACTAGCTTTGTTCGTAGTGATGCTTTCTAAGGCCCATTTGACTTCACATTCCAAGACTGGTGGGCTACAGTTCATAAAATTTCAATGAATCAGTTATGATTGAGTGACTAACATTTGCATTGCTCGCTAATCCAATTAATGAAGGGGCATGAGTCATATAAACACGTTGGAAAAATATTTAAATTTCTTGCTAATGTGTCATGAAATACTGATATGGACACAGATTACATAAAAATCACAATACTGCATGAAAACCAGGACATTATTGACAAGTTGGCTAATGACTTATCAGTTCAGAGAGTGTTTAAGATCAGATATCATAGAATGAAAATAGAAGTGCCCTGAATCATGTATCTTAATACTTTTGTATCTCACAGTTTTGGAGGCTGAGGACTTCCTGTTCAAGGAGCTGGCATATTAAGCGTCTGATGAGGGCCTGCTCCTGGCTCCCCGTGCAGCACAGAAAAAATGAACCAGCTCCTGGAGTCTCTTATTCTTCTGTGGGCACTAATCCCATCTCTGAGGGCCCTGTCCTCATGACCAAATCATCTTCAGAAGGCTCAACCTCATAATGCTATCACATTGGGGGTTAGGATTTCAACACATGAATTTTAGGGGGACACAAACATTCCATCCCTAATGGTACATAAGGAATGAAATAAAAAGTCATGTGATAGAGAATAAAAGGGGAAAGGAACATTATTTTAGGTAAGGTGATAAGGAAATCTCCCTAAGAATGAGCATTAAATGTTACACATGGCAGTCCAGTGGCTGAGGGTTTGCCTTGCAGTGTGAGGGATTTGATCAAATGTAGGTTTGATCCCCGCTTGAGGAACTAAGATCCCCCTACATGATGGGGCAACTAAACCCATGGGCTGCAACTACTGAGCCCTCTGGCCACAACCGGAGAGTCCCTGGGCCTCAACCAAAGATAAAAAGTGAAAATATTAGTCACTCAGTCGAGTCTGACTCTTTGAGACGCCATGGACTATGGCCCGCCAGGCTCCTCTGTCCATTGAATTCTCCAGGCAAGAATACTGGAGTGGGTAGCCATTCCTGTCTCCAGTGGATTTTCCCAACCCAGGGATCAAACCTGGGTCTCTTCCATTTCAGGCAGATTCTTTACAATCTGGGTCACCAGGGAAGCCCTGGAATTCAGATGAGGCCAAATAAATAAATATTTAAAAAAATGTTACAGCTAAATGATGAGAAGGACACAGGTATGAAGAAGATCTCAGGAAGAAATTCATGCAAAGGAAAGAGGAAATACAAAGTCTATAGCAGTATTTGGTATTATAAGTTTTATGTCAACTTCTTCATAAGCTCCTTTCTTCTTTGGTTTTAATTAAGCAGATTTTCATAATACTCCCTCTGTCTAATATTTTTCGTGAAATATACTTAAATATGTTGAGGAGTACCAACTGAATATCCAGTTTTGCTCACCATCTATGCATGCTTCAATGAATAAGTCTCAAAAGACCGCTGAAATCCTGTTTAAAATAAGCTTCCAAGCAACTCGATATTTGTCTTGAATTACTGATGAGGAAACAACGTGTGATGAGACCTGACAATTAACTGCATCACTAGCAAAGGAAGAGTCCTTGTTAGGGCTGAGACAAGACGACTCGTGACCCTCAGTGCTTGTTGAAGAAATGTTGTACTTGACAGTCTGCTGAAGCAGCTCTTTGACAAGTAATGCAGCAATTCATCACCTTCATAATTGATAATACATCCTATAAAGTGATTTCATTTAAGGACAGACAAATAAAGGATACCATTTGGAAAGATGTAATGAATTTGAACAATCAAAGAAATCCGAAATAGAAAAGCACACTGTGAGAATAATAGTCTGCATGAAGTCTTTTAATATGCACTTTGTCTTGGTCATGGGGTCAGAGTGATATTTTAGGGGTCTAATAAGTTAAATTCCTGTTCTTTCACTTACTGACTCTTTAACCTTGAACACCCATTTAAACATTTTATACCTCAGTTTTCCTAACAATAAAACAATTGCAATAATATTTAACATGCTGCTGGTAAATCGCTTCAGTCGTGTCTGACTCTGTGGGACTCCATAGACGGCAGCCCACCAGGCTCCTCTGTCCCTGGGATTCTCCAGGCAAGAACACTGGAGTGGGTTGTCATTACCTTCTCCAACGCATGAAAGTGAAAAATGAAAATGAAATCGCTCAGTTCTGTCTGACTCTTAGTGACCCCATGGACTGCAGCCTACCAGGTTCCTCCTTCCATGGGGTTTCCCAGGCAAGAGTATTGGAGTGGGTTGCCATTTCCTGCTCCAATATTTAATATAGAGCTTTGTAANATGAAAATGAAATCGCTCAGTTCTGTCTGACTCTTAGTGACCCCATGGACTGCAGCCTACCAGGTTCCTCCTTCCATGGGGTTTCCCAGGCAAGAGTATTGGAGTGGGTTGCCATTTCCTGCTCCAATATTTAATATAGAGCTTTGTAAATAATAGCTTCTGTTATCATTATTATTTGGACTGATTTTTTAAAATATTAGATTTCCTATTACTTTATCTGTTTCACACAACTCCAATAAATGGAAAAAGTGGAAACAAACCATTTGCTGGTGCTTTGGTAAAACATGATGCCTTCAGTCTATGGTATTAATTATGATCTCTTTCTATTCCTTTGGTTACATATAAGTCTCTCTTTTTCTCCATATATATATATATGTATATATATATATGTATGTATATATATGTGTGTGTGTGTGTCTATATATATATGTATAAAGATTTAGAATAAGCTAAATGTGATGCCATTGATATTCGCCAAGCCAGGCTTCAGCAGTCCGTGAACCATGAACTTCCAGATGCTTATGCTAGTTTTAGAAAAGGCAGAAGATTAAGAGATCAAATTGCCAAAATACTCTGGATCATCGAAAAAGCAAGAGAGTTCCAGAAAAAACATCTATTTCTGCTTTACTGACTATGCCATAGCCTTTGACTGGGTGGATCACAACAAACTGTGGAAAATTCTGAAAGAGATGGGAATACCAGACCACCTGACGTGCCTCTTGAGAAACCTGTATGCAGGTCAGGAAGCAATAGTTAGAACTGGACATGGAACAACAGACTGGTTCCAAATAGGGAAAGGAATACATCCAGGCTGTATATTGTCACCCTGTTTATTTAACTTATGTGCAGAGTACATCATGAGAAACGCTGGACTGGAAGAAAGACAAGTTGGAATCAAGAATGCTGGGAGAAATATCAATAACCTCAGATATGCAGATGACACCACCCTTATGGCCGAAAGTGAAGAGGAACTAAAAAGCCTCTTGATGAAAGTGAAAGAGGAGAGTTAACAAGCTGGCTTAAAACTCAGCATTCAAGAAACTAAGATCATGGCTTCTGGTCCCATCACTTCATGGCAAATTTTGTTGTTGTTTGGTCTCTAAGTCACGTCCAACTCTTTGCAACCCCAGGGACTGCAGCATGCCCAGCTTCCCTGTCCTTCACTGTCTCCCTGGGTTTGCTCAAACTCATGTCCACTGAGTCAGTGATGTCATCCAACTATCTCATCCTCTGTCGTCCCCTTCTCCTCTTGCCCTCAATCTTTCCCAGCATCAGGGTCTTTTCCAGTGAGTTGGCTCTTTGCATCAGGTGGCCTAAGTATTGGAGCTTCACCTTCAGCACCAGTCCTTCCAATGAATATTCAGGGTTAATTTCCTTTAGGATTGACTGGTGTGATCTCCTTGCTGCCCAAGCAACTCTCAGAAGTCTTCTCCAGCACTGTCTCTATAGTTTTGCCTTTTTCAGAATGTCATAGAGTTGTAATTATACAGTATATAGCCTTTTCAAATCAGTTTCTTTCACTTTGTAATATGCATTTAAATTTTCTCCATGTCTTTTCCTCACTTGACAGTTCATTTTTTTTTTTTTAGTTCAGAAAATATTCTGTTGTTTGGATGAGCAACAGTTTATGTATCCTTTTACCTATTGAAGGACATCCTGCTAGATTCTAAGTTTGGGCATTTATGAATAATTTTGCTATTGACATCCGTGTGCAGGTTTTCGTGTGGACACAATTTTCAGTTCATTTGAGCAAACAGCAGTGGATATAGTTGCTGGATCATACGGTAAGAGTATGTTCATTCCGTAAGAAACAACCAGACTGTCTTGCTAAGTGGCTGTACAGTTTTCCATTCCCACTTGCAATATATGAGAGCTCTTATTGCTCCACATCCTCATCAGCATGTGGCATTACCAGTACTCTCCATTTGCTATTCTAATAGGTATGTGTTAGTAGTGATATCTCATTGTTGTTTTAAGGTGGATTCATGTCAATGTATGGCAAAACCAATACAGTATTGTAAAGTAAAAAAAAAAAAAAAGAAAGAAAAAAAACTACCTTAGAGGAAACTGAAAAAAAAAATATAAAAATAAATTGCATTCTCCTGATGGCATATGATATGGAACCCATTTTTAAATAGGGTTGTTTTTTCTGATGTTAAAGTTTAAGAGGCCTTATATATTTTAGATAACAGTCTTTCATCAGATGTTTCTTTTGCAAATATTTTCTCCCAATCTGTGTCTTGTCTTTTTATTTTTTGGCAGTGTTTTTTGCAGAGCAATTTTTTAAATGTTAAGTCAAGTTTACCAATTATTTCATTCTTAGATATTGTATCCTAAAAGTCATTGCCAAAACCAAGGCCATCTGAATTTTCTCACATGCTGTTTTCTAGGAGTTTTATAGTTTTACACTTTACATGGAAGTTTGTGATCCATCTTGGATTAATGTTTTTGAATTGTGTTAATTCATAGGTATTTTTTTTGGCATATGGATATCCAGTTCTTCCAGCACTATTTCTTAAAAAGAACTTAAGTTTTTTTATAGGATGTTTCCATTTACTTTTATCAAGAGAAGGGAAAATCATTTCCTTTACTTCTTATATTGGTTCTGGTTAAGATCCATTACATTGACTTTTTAAAACAGTCTAGTGGAAGAAAATTCTTCCCCAGTGGCACTCAAGGCTGTCTCCTTATAATACAGTCAGCCTTATTTCTTTTCCAGGCATGTTAAATGGAATAAAACTTAAGAAACAAAGTAAAAATTCTTCAAGAAATAATTTTCTCTCTGCTACAGAGACTATGATAGAAATCTTTTCTCACAATTCATAGTTATATATGCATCACATAGTTTGTGAATTAAGCAGATTCCAGCAAATTTGCTATGAATGATAGATAGATAATGCAGATAATTGTATTATTCCACACAATATCAATGTGGAATTTTACTATGTGTGATTTTCCTATGAAGTTAAGCTTAAAAAGAGAGTGATATGACAGAGGTTTTCTGGCATGTGGCATAATGTTACACAAAAGTTGATTTGAACTGCTGAGAGTTGTCACTTACATAAACTCAAGTTTTTGGCCTCAGTGTCTTTTCTGTCACTCAGTCTAGTACTCTTGTGGACACAGGAGTATCTCATATACATAATGAATATTTTAATGAGCCTCTGATTCTAATCTTAGAAAATTGATTTCCTCTTCCTGTTTTATAATAGCATTTATTGCCTAAAGGAATTTCACTCTGACTATTTCACCTCAAAATTCTTTATGATTGAGTGTTATGGTTTCATAAAGTAAATTAGGTTACTACTTCATAAACTTATAAAGTTCAAATAGTTATATGTTAGGTTTCTGAAAGAGTAAGTATCTGTAGCCTACAACACAATACTTTTTCAGTGTATGGTTTGGAATTTAATATTTTACAAATTATCAAGAAGTCATTTTATTGTGGGTGACTCTGTATGTGAAGAAAATATTCACAATCTCTCTTTGAAGAAAAGCTGATGACCTTAGTATATGAAACACATTCGCCAGTTATTCATTTTAATGAGAGTCTGAAGGTAATACACATTTTTAAAATGACCAACTGGGAAAGGGCATATATCAGTTCAGTTCAGTTCAGTCACTCAGTCATGTCCGACTCTTTGCGACCCCATGAACTGCAGTACACCAGGTCTCCCTGTCCATCACCATCTCCCAGAGTCCAAACAAACACACGTCCATTGAGTCAGTGATGCCATCCAACTATCTCATCCTCTGTCGTCCCCTTCTCCACCTGCCCTCAATCTTTCCCAGCATCAGGGTCTTTTCCAATGAGTCAGCTCTTCGCCTCAGGTGGCCAAAGTATTGGAGTTTCAGCTTCATCAGTCCTACCAATGAACACCCAGGACTGATCTCCTTTAGGATGGACTGGTTGGATCTCCTTGCAGTCCAAGGGACTCTCAAGTGTCTTTTCCAACACCACAATTCAAAAGCATCAATTCTTCTGTGCTCAGTTTTCTTTGTAGTCCTACTATATATAAATATATGAATATAAATAAATAAATAAATAAATAAATATATATATATAGTTGGCCTCAGGACTGGAAAAGGTCAGTTTTCATTCCAATCCCAAAGAAGGGCAATGCCAAACAATGTTCAAACTACTGTACAACTGTANCACCACAATTCAAAAGCATCAATTCTTCTGTGCTCAGTTTTCTTTGTAGTCCTACTATATATAAATATATGAATATAAATAAATAAATAAATAAATAAATATATATATATAGTTGGCCTCAGGACTGGAAAAGGTCAGTTTTCATTCCAATCCCAAAGAAGGGCAATGCCAAACAATGTTCAAACTACTGTACAACTGTACTCATTTCACATGTTAGCAAGTGAGGTCGCTGAGTCGTGTCCGACTCTTTGCAAGCCCATGGACTGTAGCCTACCAGGCTCCTCTGTCCATGGGATTTTCCAGGCAATAGTACTGGAGTGGATTGCCATTTCCTTCTCCAGAGGATCTTCCCGACCCAGGGATCGAACCCAGGTCTCCCACATTGTAGACAGGCGCTTTACCGTCTGAACCACCAGGGAAGTCCAAGGTAATGCTCAAAATCCTTCAAGCTAGGTTTTAGGAATATACGAACTGAGAACTTCCAGATGTACAAGCTGGGTTTACAAAAGGCAGAGGAGCCAGAGATCAAATTGCAAACATTCACTGGATCACAGAGAAAGCAAATTAATTCCAGAAAAATGTCTACTTCTCCTTCATTGACTCTGGTAAAGCCTTTGACTGTGTGGATTACAACAAACTATGGAAAATTCTTAAAGAGATGGGAGTAACCAGACCCCTTGACCTATCTCCTGAGAAACCTGTATGCAGGTCAAGAAACAACAGCTAGAACCAGACTTGGAACAAATGACTAGTTCAAAATTGGGAAAGGAGTACAACAAGGCTGTATCTTGTCACCCTGCTTATTTAACTTATATGCAGAGTACATCACGTAAAATGCTGGACTGGATGAAACACAAGCTAGAATCAAGATTGCCAGGAGAAATATCAACAACCTCAGATATGCAGATGATACCACTCTAATGGTAGAAAGTATAAATTAACTAAGGAGCCTCTTGATGAGGATGAAAGAGGAGAGTGAAAAAGCTGGCTTAAAACTTAACATTCATAAAACTAAGATCATGGTGTCCAGTTCCATCATGTCATGACAAATAGAAGGGAAAAAAGTGGAAGCAGTGACAGATTTTCTTCTCTTGGGCTCCAAAATTCACTGCAGATGGTGACTGCAGCCTTGAAATTAAAAATGCTTGCTTCTTGGAAAAGAATCTGTGACAAATCTCAGCAGCATATTAAGGTGCAGAGACATCACTTTGCCTACAAAGGTCTGTATAGTCAAAGCTATGGTATTTCCAGTAGTCAAATATGGATGTTGAGAGTTGGACCATAAAGAAGACTGAGTGCCAGTGAATTGATTCTTTCGAATTACGGTGCTGGAGAAGACTCTTGAGAGTCCCTTGGACTGGAAGGAGATCAAACCAGTTAATCCTAAAGAAAATCAACCCTGAATACTCATTAGAAGGACTAATGCTGAAGCTAAAGCTCAAACACTTTGGTCATCTGATTCGAAGAGCTGGTTCATGGGAAAAAATCCTGATGCTGGGAAAGATGGAGGGCAGGAGGAGAAGGGGGCAGCAGAGAATGAAATGGTTGCATAACATTACCAACTCAACAGACATGAGTTTGAGCAAATTCCCAGAGCAAACTCTGGGAGATAATGGAGGACAGGGCTACAGTCCTTGGGGTTGCAAAGAGTAGGACACAACTTAGGACTGAACAATAAGTTGAAATATGGGAGTCCAGGGCTGGTGTGACTATTCAAGCTTTTCTACCTTTTATATCTGCTATTCACAGCAGGTAGACCTCTATCACCATATTTGTGAATGAAATGAAAGTAAGATTTCTGCTATTCATGAGCATGTTCTGGGAAGGAAGAAAAGAATGAATTTTTAAGGGGTAAAAAGTTCCCACATACCAAGACTTTTCTTCTCTCTCTCTCTCTCTTTTTTTTTTTTTGATTTAGACAGAAACTCCATATTCAGGGATTTGTACCTATATTTTTTTATTAAACAATTTTATGTTGTGTGAACCCCCAGTTGGAAGGGATGTTATTAGATGGAATATTTGATTTACTAGTCCTTACAGTGAAAAAATTCAAGTGAGAAGAAAGTTGATAATAGATGTTTAGTGACTTAACATTGTCAATTCCTTTGCTTTTTGTTGTTTGTTATTTTTTACTATGGTAGAACAAACCACCTCAGAACCTAGTGGTTTAGGATAACAATTTCATTTGATTGTCAAATTTAGTTTTCAAAAAATTATGAAGAATTTAGGAAATGACCAACTGCTTAGCTTATCTCTGACCCACAAGGTATAAGCTAGGGCTGTTGAAAACACAATGAAAACATTTCAGCCATCAAGAGTAGACAAATCATCAGAGTTTCTGGCAAACTCACAATATTATAGAGACAAATTTTTTAGTTTGGAAGTGCCAAGGAACTCCAAACTTAAGGGTTCAATTTCAGAGAAAATGAGGTATAGAGAAATCAATCTGACATTCCAGTTTTCCACTGGATACATGTGCCAATTTCTTAAGCTGCATAAAGCAAAGAAATAAAATGGTAAGTTAAAAGTCTCTAAAAAGCAGAGTATGTGTGTGTGTGTGTGTGTGTGTGTGTGTTTTAATCAGTCTTACAGTGCTGGGGACACAAAAGTTGGAAGAAGAATCTACTAGAAAGGGAAGAATCTAGAATGTGCTAAATGCTATCCCCAGCTCTCAGTGAGGACCTGTGGTATATAAAACCAAAGATTTGAGATTAATCAGAAGGACAATCGTACAGAAATTGTACTCAAACTTAAGTGAGCTCAGTTTCTGCTCTACTAAAAAAAAATAATAGGCTAAAGGAAGTAGAGCAAGACATCTGGAAAATGTTTGTATGTGTGAAAAAAAATAGGCTAAACTCATTTTAAAGAAAAATAATATTATCGAATTCTCAAAAACATTCCATATGTAGTATCCAGCTACAGTGGGCTGAATTGTGTATCCAAAAAACACACTTTCAAGCCCTAACTCTGATACCTGTGTATGTGACCTTCTTGGAGATAGGGTCTTTGCAGATGTAATCAAGCTTCTTTGACATCATGCTAGGTTAAAGTGGGACCTACATCCAATGACTGGCGTCCTTCATGAGAAGAGGAGAGGACATACACTATAAGAGAAAACAATGTGATGATGGAATCAGAGATTGGAATCAAGGAGCTACAAGCCAAGGCATGCCAAGGATCACCAGTAGCCCCCAGAAGCTGAGGCAGACAAGGAATGATTTGTCCCTGGAGCCTTCAGAGGGGCCACAGCACTGCAGATACCTTGACATCAGACTCCTGGCTCTCAGAACTGTGAGAGAACAATTTTTCATTGTTTCTGGCCACTGCAAAACATACCCACTTTTTGGTATTTTGTTATAGCAGTCTTGGGAAATAAACACATCAGCATTCAATTATATATTACCAGGAATTTTAAGAGACAAACTTAGAGAAAACCAACAGTGAATTCAGAGGACAAGTGAGTTATTCACAACAATGCATTGTGAAGCAGGTGGTCATTCAGCTGCTCGGTCATGCCCGACTCTTAGGGACCCCAAGGACTGCAGCACGCCTGACTTCTCTGTCCATCACAACCTCCTGTAGTTTGTTCAAACTCATGTCCATTCAGTCGGTGATGCCATCCAACCATCTCATCCTCTGTTACCCTCTTCTATTCCTGCCCTCCATCTTTCCCAGCATCAAGGTCTTTTCCAATGAGTTGGCTCTTCACATCAGGTGGCCAAAGTATTGGAGCTTCAGCTTCAGCATCAGTCCTTCCAATGAATATTCGGGGTTGATTTTCTTTAGGACGGACTGGTGTGATCTTCCTGCTGTCCAGGGGACTCTCAAGAGTCTTCCCAGTACAGCAGCTCAAAAGCATGAATTCTTTGATGCTCAGCTTGAGGAAGGTGGTGAAGGTCTAATCATTTGAGCTTTAGAGTCTGATAGGTTTGGGTGTGAATATTGGCAGTACAATATCTGGTCTCTGTGGCTTTGGAAAAATTACTTAACATCTCTGAGTGCTCGAGTTAATAATATTAAAAAATAAATAATAATACCTGTTGAGACATAAATTGCCATCCTCAGTAGCAGAACTTACATTGAATGTGCCTATCCTTTAATAGAAACAAGCGAAAAAACCCCAAACTATTTTTCATTGTGTATCACTGAAAATATTTTAAATTTATTCTCTATGGCCAGGGCCAGTAACTGCATTAAAATTATGAGATACTAAACTGAAAAATTCATGGCTTTTTCTCATATGGAACTCACAAGTTCTTAGGAATAACAGAGAAAGACTATCTTTCATTTAAAAAATGTAAGTTCCATGACAACAAGAATCAGGTTTGTCTTGTTCATTCTTTGCATTCCTGGCCCGCGTGAAAATGTTTACTGTAGTAAGTAACAGTCACTAAATATGTGTGAGATGAGTGAATGAACAGATGCATGAAAGTAAAGTGCTCTATACTGATGGAAGACCTCTCATGTTACAGGGGAGGATGAACTGTGTGTACCTGTATCATGGAGGGATGGAAGAGACTAAACAGCAGGGGGAAAAGTCATTTATAACTTAAAAGATGTTCATCAGCCTGGCTTGGTGGGAGAAGTTGAGCAGAGTGTAGCAAAGCAGTAGAAGTTAGTCTAAGCAATGGAAACATAAAGAACTGAGTTCATTTTTGCCCAGGAAACAGAACAGAAGATCAGAACAGGTTAAAGGAAAAATAATGAAAGAAGCAGTGTTTCTACGGTAGTCTAAATTCTCTTTATGTCCTCCCTAGAGCAGTGAGGCAGCTGGATTGCCAATTTTAGTGACTCCCTTGGCCTCTTAATCTGGGTAAGTTCCAAGACCAGTTGCCTTCCAGGCGTAGGTCACTTTGTTACTCATTTTTCCTGGGCTTTATAACATGGCTAAATAACTGATGTGATCAATGCATTTAAATCAGGGTAATAATCACTTCTTCCTAATTTCTTAGATAATATTTTAATGCCATACGATCTTTAAATAAATAGATCTTTATTTACAGGAATGGATAATTTGAGAACTCTAATCGCTATGGGAGATATTTTGGTATATATTTGACTCTTTCACACTTTTTAGGGACAATGTGACTCAAGCTCTCTCTTTTTTTAAAACTTTATTGAGATATAATTGATATAGAAAATTGTAATATATGTAAAGTATTCCACAAACATGCATTGTGAAAGGATTCTGGTGGTGAAGTTAGTTAACACATCCATCACCTCACACATTTACTTCTGTGTTTTTTTGTTGTTGTTGGGAAAGGTGAAGTTCTATTCTCTTAGCAAATTTCATTTATACAAAATAGTATTTTTAACTCAAGTCACCATTTGATCTCAGGCCTTCTTCATCTTATAACTGAAAGTTTGTACCTTTTTCACACCTCTCCACATTTCTATCACCCCTGCTGCAACTAAGTCGCTTCAGTCGTGTCTGACTGTGTGCGACCCCACAGACGGCAGCCCACTAGGCTCCTCTGTCTCTGGGATTCTCCAGGCAAGAACACTGGAGTGGGTTGCCATTTCCTTCTCCAATGCATGAAAGTGAAAAGTGAAAGTGAAGTCACTCAGTTGTGCCTGACTCTTAGCGACCCCATGGACTGCAGCCTACCAGGCTCCTCCATCCATGGGATTTTCCAGGCAAGAGTACTGGAGTGGGGTGCCATTGCCTTCTCCAATCACCCTTAGGCCCTGGCAATCAAAGTTCTACTCTCTGTTCCTATATATTCAACATTTTTTTCCCCCCAGATTCCACATAAATTTACACCCTGCAGTATTCTCTCTGGCACATTTTACTTGAAAAAATGTCCTCCAAATTCATTCATGTTGTTGCAAATGGAAGTATGTTATTCTTTTTTAAGGATGAATTCTGCATTTTCTTTATTCATTCAACCACCAGTAGGTACAAACATTTCTATACTTGAGCTATTGTAAATAATGCTGCAATAAACAAGGGAATAGATATCTCTCTGAAACCCTGATTTTGTTCCCTTTGGATATATATATATATATATATATGCTTCCCTGGTGGCTCAGAGGTTAAAGCGTCTGCCTCTAATGGGGAGACCTGGGTTCGATCCCTGGGTCAGGAAGATCCCCTGGAGAAGGAAATGGCAATCCACTCCAGTATTCTTGCCTGGAGAATCCCATGAATGGAGAAGCCTAGTAGGTTATAGTCCATGGGGTCGCAAAGAGTCGGACACGACTGAGCGACTTCACCTTATATATATATCCAGCATTGGGATTGCTGGGCTGTGCGGTAGTTCTATTTAGAAAACAAAAACAAACAAATAAAAACCTCTGTGTTGTTTTCCATAGTGGCTGCACCAGGTTAGATTCTCACCAGCAGTGCACAAGGATTCCTTTTCTCCACATTCTTGCTAGAATTTATTGCTCTCTTAGTTGATAGCCATCTTATCAGGTATGAAGTGATATCTAACTGTGATTTTGATTTTGATCAGCAATTCCTGATGATGAGTGATGTTAAACATCTTTTTATATACCTGTTGGCCTTTTCATACCTTTCCATGTATCTGTATATCTTCTTTGAAAAGATGTTTATTCCGGACCTTTGCCTAGTTTTAAATTGGGTTTTTTGTTGTTCTACCATTGCATTGTGTGAATTCCTTGTATATGAGGATATTAACCCCTTATCTGACAGTGAAAATTGTTAGTTGCTTAGTCATGTCTGACTCTTTGTAACCTCATGGACTATAGTCAGCCAGGCTCCTTTGTCCATGGAATTCTCTAGGCAAGAATACTGGAGTGAGTAGCCATTCCTTCCTCCAGAGGATCTTCNTTCCAGTAAGCCAAAACCTGTCTTAGAACAAAGCATTCTAGGCCAAAAGTTTCCATGAAAATGTCACAGCAGAAAAACATAGTATAGTCTTCTTTACATGCATACCCTGATTATCCTTGAAATGTGCTAACTGGAAGAGTTACACAGCACAGTCTCACAGTCAGTAATACAAGAGAGAACAGTAAAGTAGTTCAAATTCATTTAGGCAATTTTCTGTTTCCTCTAAAATCAGCAGGGATGGAGGTACTGGTATGAGGAGCCTGCAAATCCATAAAGACATCAAGCACTATTCAGAGGGCAAATAAATTGAAAATATAACCACGATCACATATAAGGGTTCAAGCTGGAAAACTAGAGAACAAAAGTTCTACACTATAAACTCTTTAGGCAAAAAAATTTTTTTTTAAGGCAGCCAATTTTCTCACCTCTATCAACACAAAGATTATTATTTTCTCATGACAAAACTCAAGAGAAAATCTGTTTAGTTTTCCTAGACTGAATGGACTTGGCTAATTGCTTAATTTCTTTGAGACTCATTCCGCCAATTTTAAGAGTGAGGAAGGAGTGAGACTAGATGTCCTCAGAGAAAACCCTGCCTNACAAAACTCAAGAGAAAATCTGTTTAGTTTTCCTAGACTGAATGGACTTGGCTAATTGCTTAATTTCTTTGAGACTCATTCCGCCAATTTTAAGAGTGAGGAAGGAGTGAGACTAGATGTCCTCAGA
This sequence comes from Neotragus pygmaeus, assembly GCA_006410875.1. Taxonomy (NCBI): domain Eukaryota; kingdom Metazoa; phylum Chordata; class Mammalia; order Artiodactyla; family Bovidae; genus Neotragus; species Neotragus pygmaeus. Next base: position 239,756 of record SJYV01030546.1, read on the forward strand.
GAAAACCCTGCCTTTACCGTTACTTACAGACCGACTTCAGCAGGAACTCCGCTCATCCTGATTCATCCATAAACAGGAGAAATACAGAACTGTGGTAATTATTAAAAGGTCATAAATTCTGTGATACTCTTCCCTTTGGCTGTGGGCTGGAACAAGTGACCTGATTTTAACTAACAGCCTGTGTGGCAGGGCTGATGCGGTTTCCTCCTTACTCTTGCTCGGGTCCCTGGCTCTGGGGGAGGCCAACCACCACCCTGTCGACAGGACACTCAAGCAGCCCAACAGAGAACAGAGAACCACCAAGCACTAACCCGCTCGAGTGTGAGCCACCTCAGCAGCAGATCCTCTCAGTCAACACCCTGACATTAAAAAAAAACCAAACACTCCTCATCAAAGACCCAGACCCAGAACTCTCAGATTCCTGACCCACAGAAATTCGGGGATAAACAAATGTTTACTATTTTAAACCACTAAGACTTGGGGTCATTTGTAACAGAAGCTAATACTAAAAACTAAAATACTAGTGTTTTTTAAACTGTGGACCCTGATCCATTTGTGATTTATGAAATCAATGTAAAGCACCATAATTAGCTATTTTTTACAAAAAATCTAACAGAAAAGGCAGGAGAATATATACTCAGAATAACAAGTACTATTTCCTAAAAACTGTTTCTTTACAAATATGTGTATTGTTGTTATTTAGTCGCTAAGTCATGCCCAACTCTTTGCAACCCTATGGACTGTGGCGTGCCAGGCTCCTCAGTCCATGGGGTTCTCCAGGCAAGAATACTGGAGTGGGTTGCCATTTCCTTCTCCAGAGGATCTTCCCAACCCAGGGANATTGGGATTCTCTGCTCCCCATGGAACTTACTTATGGCACCAGCTGATGGAGTGGCTGATTCAGGCCTCAGGTGGAAAGAGCTTTCTGAGACTGTGACTCAGGGCAGAAGGTCTTCAGTATCAGGTCCTTGGTTAATCCATTGATCAACAAACTCAAGGACTCAAAGATGGAGAATGTGACCCAGAGGAGATACTCCTATTTCCCAGCAGCATCTATAGGGCAATCTTCTCTTTTTAAATATATTTTTGGCTATACTGTGCTGCATGTGGTGTCTTAGTTCCTTGACCAGGGATTGAACCGGCACCCCTTACACTGGAGCGTGGAGTCTTAACCACTGGACCACTTGGGAAGTCCCCAACAATCTAACAGTTTGGATGAGATTAACCTTTCCCTCCACTGCAGGGATGGGCCTGACATAAAATATATAAAATCTCATTCTTCTTACCCAGCAAATGATTCTATTGGGCTGACCAAAGGCCCCAGTCACATCATGACAGTCTCCTGGCCACAGTGAAGGCTTCATGTCATGGAAATAATGTCAGGAAGTTTAAAGAAAGCAGTAATGGCAGAAATTTAACTTTACTTTTCACATCATAAAAATGATTTTTAAAGTACATGCATAGTACAATGGAGGGGCTCCCCAGGGGGGCGCTAGGGGTAAACAACCTACCTGCCAATGCCAGAGACATGAGACATGGGTTCAACCCTTAGAGGAGGGCATGGCAAACCACTCCAGTATTTTTGTCTGGGGAATCCCATGGGCAGAGGAGCCTGGTGGACTACAATCCATGGGGTCACAAGAGTCGGACATGACTGAAGCAACAGCATGCATGCACGCATAATACAATGGAAATTTTTCTGTTATGAAGAGTGTAATTTTCTGAAAGACTTCTGCCTTTTATTTGCTTGCTTTGATTGAGAGTCACCATTTTGTACATTAGACAATCTCAATGGGACTAATGTTTCCAGTGAGATAAAAGATCAGTTCTTACAGGAGTGAAAAAAACCTAGATACGACAATAGTATGCAGAGCTTCCAAGCACGCTATGTAAACAGAGGTACAATATATTGTGGCACTAAATATCATGGGGTAAGGCCATTAGAGAAAAAAGTATTCCTTAAAAGGCTACTTAGGGGAAAGATAGTTTTATTTTATTTCATTTTTCCAGATTGAGGAATACTTTATAGATCATTTGTGGTAGAACATGTATTCTCTGCTAGGTTATGTTTGTGTCATCTCAGAGCCTGCTTAGCACTTTCAGGTGATGTGTGCAAGCTAATTTGATTAGTTCAAGCAGTCCTCTAAATGGGAAGTCAAATCTACAGAAAGTAAGTCGTCAGACTGTGACGTGCCTCCAAACTAATTATATGTGCTCTGGGAATATCATTAACTCCTGGTGGCCCAGCAGCTAGAAGCAGAGGTCCCTGAGAAGACAGCTTCCATGCAAGTAACACAAGTGCTAACTGAAGTCAAGGGTGGGATGGACTGGTTCTGCTGGGCGAAGAAGAAAGGGGAGAGGAAAGAAGGGAAGGAGGAGGAGGGGAGAGAAAGGGGAGGGGAGGGAGNGTCAGTCTCCCTGGTCTGCAAAGTAGCCAGTTGACAGAAGCAGCCTTTAAATGCCTTCCAACTCTGAAATTCTAGGCATCTATGAGGTCTCTTCTGCAGCCAGTACTTTGTGGCCTCAGATGAACATAAAATAGTAATAATAATAATAATAGGGAGGACAAGTCCACGGTAGCCAGGAAGGAACACTACAATTTTTAGTGAAACTTGATTCTTAGTTACTGGAATTCAGAAAGAACGATGTAAATACCCAGGCAGTTTAACCACCATCCGACAGTTAAACAAAAACACATCTGGTTTAACTTCATTTTCCTCAACTCCTCCCCGGCTCCTGCACCCCCTACCCTCATCTCGAATTTTACCCCTTAATTTGAGAAGTCAAATTAAATGCAAACAATTGATTTCATGCCACAGTGAGGCTGAGAATTCCAGCATGGAAAACTTTAAGCATGATGTTTTTCTGGGAGCAATTAGGAAATGTTGGGGGATGGCATGAGGGGGTGGAAAAATAGGAAGACTGTTCTTGAATGAGCATCAGAGAAGAGTTGCCGGATGCCTACTAGGAGCCCAGCACTTGGAGAGGTCAAGTGAGTTGCCTCAGGTCACACAGCTAGGACTGGAACCCAGGGTGCCGATCCTAAAGCCATTCTTTGCCTCCTGCCGAGGCCTTTGTGAGCTACATAGGGCCTTCCCTCTGGCCCTCATGGATCACCTGGTAGCAGCCGAAAAATGTCTCAGAGAATATTAACTTCTCAACAACAACCCCCAACAGTGGTCATTTCCAACTGAGCCATTCAATTGTGAAAAACCATTGTAATCTTGCCAACCCTTCACGACTCTGCACACTGTGTATTATTAACCCATATGACGGATGATTTCCTCACCTGAGGCTCAAAGAGGGAAAGAACCTTGTCTCGAGTCATATGGCAGTGCTGGGAATGAACCTCCACGCTACTGCCCACAGCTGCCCTCTAAAAGCAATCCTGTGGACTGTAGCCCGCCAGGCTCCTCTGTCCATGGGATTCTCCAGAATACTGGAGGGGGTTGCCGTGCCCTCCTCCAGGGAATCTTCCTGGCCCAGGGATGGAGCCCACGTCTCTGATGTCTCCTGCATTGGCAGGCAGGTTCTTTACCACTAGCGCCACCTGGGAAGCCCTCAAAAAAGTAAGGACATCTCTAAAAAAAACCCCAAAATACACACTGCACAGCCTAGCTCCAGCCTGCAGAGGACGAGGACCACGACGTAGCACTGGAAAGCTGAGTTTGCATTCCTGTGGCCACGCGGAGATTTTGAGTGCTGGTCCTCAGCCCAGCTTGCTCACTCTCCCCATAATGTTCTCTTCAAGCTCTGAGTTTTGTATTAATAACTCCAGCTGGACCTATTCAAAGTGAGCACTCTGAGTTGTGCCACTGGATCCCACACCTGGATTAGGAGGCCTCGTTCCCAAAGACGTATACAATACCAAGATCACTGGAGCTGGTCCCCAGGGCTCCAGCCCCAGCTCCCCAGGTAGCATCTCCTGTTCTTGAACAAGTCACCTCCCTTCTCCAGGACAGGTTTCTTCATCTGTAGGACTGTGTCCAGTTTGCAGGGTTGGTCGGCTATGTAAGGACAGGTACGGCTTGAGTATGGTTTCACCTCATTTCAAAGCTGGGACACAGCCAGGCAGAAGGGACTGTGGCGGTTAACAGTCCCAGGCCTGTTCTCAGCACCGAGCTNAGTACATGGAGTTGCAAAGAGTCCGACAGGACTGAATGACTTCACTTGTTTAAGAGGATGGAGAATGGTAGTTTAATGAAACTAGAAATGCAAATATCAGACCCCTGTTTGTCCATCTGGAAATATTTGGAATATTTCACAGTAATGACTCAATTATTAAATAAAAGGATAGAGAAAACTTTCAGAGTAAAATTATTGGTTCCCAATAAATGGTTGTCAAATTGCATTTCAAAATGTGATTTCACAGTGTATGTGAGCCCAGGGCTGGTTTCGAGGAGGGGGTACACTCAGTGTTCTGGTGTTTGTGCTATCATGTTTCATGGCACACTCCCACCAATCCACATGGAAGCATGCACAAGCTTCTTGGCAAATTCATATGTCTATTTAGCTTAGCTTGGTAGTGAGATGACCTTTCTAAATAACATGGATGGAAATATCAGGTTTTACATTTAAATTATTAGAATTAATGTCATTAATATTATCAAATATCACTATGGAAGATATTAAGTTTGGGCTAAATAGAGGCGGAGGGGGGTACAGAGGGCTTTTGTTACTTATTTACCTCCTTCATACATAATTACAGTTGATCCATGAACAACATGGGTTTGAACTATGCAGTCCACTTAAATGTAGGTTATTTTCAGCTCACTGTTCTCTGTATTGAGCAAAGTTTGTATTTGGTTAGAAATAATAGTATATGGAGTAAAAAAAACTTTGAGTTCAGATTCTATCCAAACTGTTTCATCTTCCTGCCCTTGGATGAATCATTTTATTTTGAGGCAAAGATAGCACTATTTGGATTTTCAGCTGTGTGATGGGTGGAGGGGGTCAAGGGTCAAGTGCAGAAACATTTTTGGGGTACAGGATGTGTTTGTTTCCCCACTTTGAATCACCAGTACCAAGCACACAGCCTGATGTGTAGCAAAATTTTAGTGAGTTATTTTTATATATGCTGACTACATAAGAGCATGTATGTGTGTTCACCATACAATAAACTATGCCACATGAAGAATAAATACTAAGTAAAATCCTCGCTCCCTCCAGTATTCTGGTGTGTGTTTAGTGTTTTGTATTAGAACGCCATTGAATTTAAAATGGTGTGCAGTGTGTCGTGAGGCTTACCTCATTTCAGAGTGCTCATGGCCAGTGAGGGAGTACAATACGTTCTCAGTTCTGTGATACGTGAAACTCGAATATCCCATTATTCACCATCTTGGTGCCATCTGAAAAAAGATAAGCTTCAGTTCTGACATTGAACGGGCTGGAAAGTTGTCACTCCCACCTTACAACAAGAAAAATCCAGAATAAACTGAGCCAGAGCACTGAGCTCTCTAAGCATAACACCCCCCAACCCCCAACCTCCCATCCACATCAAGATATGTAAAATTCGGACTGCAGAAAAACAAAGTGAATGTGGAACCTGGAGCTGTTCAAGGCAGACCCTGGGATGAGTGGCTCCTTTTTGGAGTAAGAACTAAAGAGGAGCTTAGGAGATGTTGGGAAAGTCCCAGCCAGGTATTAGTCCCTTTGACTGCAAGATCAAACCAGTCCATCCTAAGGGAAATCAACTCTGAATATGCATTGGAAGGACTGAAGCTGAAGTTCCAATACTTCGGCCACCTGATGCAAAGAACCAACTCATTGGAAAAGACCCTGCTGCTGAGAAGGATTGAGGGTAAGAGGAGAAGAGGGCAGCAGAGGATGAGATGGTTGGATGGCATCACCTACTCAATGGACATGAGTTTGAGCAAACTCCAGGACATAGTGAAGGACAGGGAAGCCTGGAGTGCTGCAGTCCATGGGTCTCAAAGAATCAGACACGACTTAGGAACTGAACAAGAGCAAAGAGATAGCTGCCGGATTAAACTACTGATATTAACAACATACTACAGCATAGGATAAATGAAGCATATGGACAGCAAAAGGAACGATGTCAATGCTAGGAGGGATGACAGAGCAGCAGAGAGAATACTCAGTTAAAAGCCATGTGCGCTACATGGGAAGCGTGATACAGCAACTTATTAGAAGCCAATAAATGGCTTACAGAAAAAAAAAAAGCAGGGAGGGAGAAGAGAATGAGGAAGAGGAGTGATATGGTCTAAATTTAAACCAAAACCTCAGAAAAAGCCATGCAGAGATTGTAGAGATAACGGAAGACAAGTTGATGGTGAAAGCAGGTTACATGGGGAAGAATATTTGGGGCAGAAGACTCAGTTAATTTTAAGTTTATAAGCTTTCCATTTTATCACCCAGACTTCCCTTTCTGAAATGGGATCACCAAGCAACTACTTTATATAGTCATTCCTTTCCAGCCATTCTACAATTTACAATAATACATATCAGAATTTGATGTAAAGCAGGTTAGTTCAGTTCAGTTCAACTCAGTTGCTCAGTCGTGTCCGACTCTTTGCGACTCCATGAATCGCAGCATGCCAGGCCTCCCTGTCCATCACCAACTCCCGGAGTTCACCCTCACTCGCGTCCATCGAGTCAGTGATGCCATCCAGCCATCTCATCCTCTCTTGTCCCCTTCTCCTGCCTCCAACCCCTCCCAGCATCAAGGTCTTTTCCAATGAGTCAACTCTTCGCATGAGGTGGCCAAAAGTACTGGAGTTTCAGTTTTAGCATCATTCCTTCCAAGGAAATCCCAGGGTTGATCTCCTTCAGAATGGACTGGTTGGATCTCCTAGCAGGTTAGTTAGTGAAGAACAAATATGATCTCTACAAAATAGGCCTGGAACATAGATTTAGGTCCTGAAAACTTGCTGAGCAATCCTGAATGCATCAGGGGATGGGATAGTCATGATTCAGTTTTCTTTTTTTTTTTTTTAAACTAATCCCAAACTGCCAGACTGGAGAAGGAACTGGCAACCCACTCCAGTATTCTTGCCTAGAGAATCCCATGGACAGAGGAGCCTGGTGTGCTGCTGTCTATAGGGTCACACAGAGTCGGACACAGCTGAAGTGACATAGCAGCGGCAGCAAACTGTCAGACTAAGTTATCTGACACTTTAGAATATTATAAAAGCTTAGAGAAGGATTATTTTTTTTTACTTTGAACAAATGTCATTTACAACTTATTTAACACAAAATAGTTTCAATTTGTTATTTAGTATAAATTATAGAGATTATAACAGGATAAATTGTGAGTCTGTGCTATATTACTATTTGCAAAGGTTCTTGTGGAGTTGCCAGTGGAGTTTGATGACTCATCTATATGCCTTTCTGGAGCACCTTTTATGAATTATAGTGAGAGTAAAGATATTGTAAGGATATTAAGAATAATGAATAACAATATTTCAAATAAGAAAAGGTAAATTCTTCTGAGCCCCTAATTTATCATCTATAACAGAAGAACATTTCATCATGAGGATGGTTACTTTTTATAATAAAATTAACAACTTGTTAATCCAAAGAAGCATGTAATAAACATTGTAGAATGAACATTAATAAAGTAACTTCTTGGAAAAGTCTTAATCAGGTATTTGCAAACCTCCAATTCTAGTGATAGCTTCAAATAAAATTAACTAACAACTGTTGCTCAGTAATGTTAGTTTTTTCAAAGTTGTACCTTCTCTTTTATGGATAGAATTAGCAATTATTCACAGTACCGTATCTATAAAATTAAGCAAAAATTTAATATAATTTGACAAGTGAATGGAAGAACTACTGAAAACTTTATTGGTTCACTGGCCATTAAACAACATATAGCTTGTTAAAGTGTCATCTTTAAGGGATCATAGGCATATTCTCTGAAATTTATTTTTCTGTTTTAAGCAGATAGGCTATATTTTTTCTTAATCGGAAAAAGTTAAATGTAGCTAGTGCCTAAAATCACAGGTTTGTGATCATAGAACATTTACTATTCAAATGTTCTAGTTTCATAACCCTTCTCCCACAAAGATACTCAATTCCTCTATGGGATTTGACTTAATAATTCTTCAATATATGGATATTATTCTATTACATCATACAGAGTTCACTGGTTGCTTAGATGGTAAAGAATCTGCCGGAAATGCTGGAGACCTGGGTTCAATCCCAGGGTCAGGAAGATTTTCTGGAGACGAGAATGGCTACCCACTCCAGTATTTTTGCCATGCAGAATTCCATGGACAGACAAACCTGGTGGGTTAAAGTCCATGGGTCACAAAGAGTCAGACATGATTGAGCAACTAATGCAACACTTATTAAAACTTGCATGGCTAATTATTAATTTCCTTCAAGATAAAGCTATGAAACCATTTCCATTTATGGAGAGACATTGATTTGACTTGTAGTTAAGCAGGTATTTGATGCGTTACTCATCCCTCCAGTAATCTCAAATGAAAACCTATGTCTATCTATTATATAGAGTATAGGTAAGTATACAAATATAATATGTATGCATGCTCATATATATAATATTGTAGCATTTTATTAAATGCTGTATAAGAAACCAGTATAATGTACATATTTTGCCTCATATATATAACATTGTAGCATTTTATTAAATGTTGTATAAGAAACCAGTATAATGTACATATTTAAAAAAAATTCTGACTCATATCTAAATGTTTTTTAAAGCTATGATAACTACATGAAAGTGACAGCCACATGATACAGAGTTCAATGAGCTGCTGTTGGAGCCTGCTACAACCTACAAATGAAAAAGAAAAAAGGAGTTTGACCAAGGTCATATCAGGATTAACTCTATATTTGTAAAAGAGTGCCACGGGATGTTTAATATCTACACACGGCAGACAGGATAAGGTTTTACAGTCTCACCTGAGAGACCCTTGCATGCTCTACTCAATTATTAATTTACTTCTGAAAGGATGGAGGTTAAGACAGGTGGGATTTGAATGGAAATCTAAATTCTTCAATTGTGCACTTAGGAGAACTCAGTACTTGGCAGTTTATACTTGTGTAGACATAATTCTTAATCTAATGTATTAGGTAAAGGATTTTAAGTGGAGTTCACATTTTCCTTTCTTTTACTTGTGTCTTAATGACAGGATGTAGCTTTGGAGCAAGGCCTCAGCCTCGGTCCAGGTTAGACTCCTACCACCCCTCCCGCAGCCTCACCTCCCAGAAACCAGGTGTTCACTTCTTTGATGATGACATTTCAAAGAGATGGTTCCCAGTTCTTTGAGAAAGATATTCCTATGTTACTAAGCTGGTGAGAGACTTATTTAGCTTTTGAAAAGATTTACATACATTTCAAAGAGACTAAGAAAGAAGTTATAATTGCAAGTTTTCTAAAGAACAGGCTTAAAAAAAGAGAGTGAGGAGGAATTTCTTCCCTTATTTTCAACAGGAAAATGTAGGCCTCTTATTTAAAAAAATTTTTTTGCCCGTATAGTTTTTTCTTCTATTTTAATTGCTTTTCTATTTTTTAAATTGTTATCAATCACATTGATTGATCTGTCTATTCTTACACAGTTTCCCCATCTTTGTAGCTTTTGAGAAAGTCCTGAAACGACATAGCAAGTTCCACAAATTTGTTCATCGTTTTAAAGATTATTTTGACTATCTAGGGCCTTTTCACTTCCCTATTAATTTTTGAATATGCCTGCTGTGATACCAATTGGCGCTTCACTGAGAGTAAAGATTCATTTGGAAAGTATTGCTAACCTGACAACATTAAGTCATCCAGTCATGAAGGTGACATGTTTTCCATTTCTTCGTCTTCATTAATTTTCAGCAATGTCTCTTAGTCTCAGTGTACCCACCAATGCTGGTACACATCCTATATTTTGTTAGGCCAATGTAAATACTGATGACATTTTTTCTTTTTATTTATTTTAAATTTTAATTTTTACTTTATTTTACTTTACAATACTGTATTGGTTTTGGCATACATTGACATGAATCCACCACGGGTGTACATGAGCTCCCAAACATGAACCCCCCTCCCACCTCCCAGCCCACATCATCCCTCCAGATCATCCCCCTGCACTGGCCCCAAGCATCCTGCATCGAACATAGACTGGCAATTCGTTTCTTACATGATAGTATACATGTTTCAATGCCATTCTCCCAAATCTTCCCACCCTCTCCCTCTCCC
>SJYV01030546.1:251812-272237 GCA_006410875.1 Neotragus pygmaeus
CCAAATCATCCCACCCTCTCCCTCTCCCTCAGAGGCCAAAAGTCTGTTCTATATGTCTGTGTCTCTTTTGCTGTCTCACATACAGGGTCATCATTATCATCTTTCTAAATTCCATATATATATGTCAGTATACTGTATTGGTGTTTTTCTTTCTGGCTTACTTCACTCTGTATAATAGGCTCCAGTTTCATCCATCTCATTAGAACTGATTCAAATGTATTCTTTTTAATGGCTGAGTAATACTCCATTGTGTATATATACCACAGCTTGCTTATCCATTCATCTGCTGATGGACATCTAGGTTGTTTCCATGTCCTGGCTATTATAAACAGTGCTGCAATGAACATTGGGGTACATGTGTCTCTTTCAATTCCGGTTTCCTCGGTATGTATGCCCAGCAGTGGGATTGCTGGATCACAAGGCAGTTCTATTTGCAATTACTAGCATACAACACAAAGCTAAACTGATTGGTAGTTTGCATGCTCCCAATTTTGGGAGAAATACTTCCTTTTGACAAAATCTCGTAACCCATGGAAAAGAAATTCCCACAGACTGACTGTTGTCACCCAACTCACTCTGCAAGCCATCTTTCTTTGAATCCCTCCTCTCTCATACACACAAGTTGCCTGGTGACTTTCTTCTTGACCTTTTGCTTCCTTGCTGGAGCCAAGACTACAGACACCAAGGTGAATGGGAACATCAGGAGTGGGTTGGGTAGTGGTATCCAAGGTTGGGAAATGTCAGGAGGCAGCCCCTGTTCTCATGTGCAGACTCTGATGGTGAGCGTCCCTGTAGGAGGGTACCTAGCAGGGAAGAACCTGAATGTAACTGTGAGAGGATCATTTTTAGGATTTGCTCTTCTGTTTCAGAAGTACAGCCATCCCTACAACTGAACTTTAATTCTTCCTNCTGAACCTTAGGAATTCCAAGACATCATTTCTCATAAAAGACAAAAAAGCAGCAGCAAGCAGGTAGTGAAAAAGAGACAATCATCTCTTGTCATTATCTGGGAACATTTGCAGTTGTCACAGCTGGGAGGAGTCACTGGATCTAGTGGAAAGAGGCCAGGGATGCTGCTAAATATCCAACAATACAAAGGAAAGGCTGTCAGAGCAGGTTAACTATCCACTCCAAAGGGCTGCGAGGCTGAGGATGAGAAACTGACGCTAGAGTTGAGTGCAAAGAAGACAAAGTAGCCACAGATCAAATGAAGTGAGAGAGGAAACCCCAGAGAAACTACTAGCTGTCTGGGCATTCCAAGAGTGACTGATGCCATAGTGACTAAGGAGAGGTGTTCTGGTCAGGGGAGCAGAGCCAGAAGCAGGAATAGTAGCTGCTGAGGACAGCAGGTGTGGAGAGCCACCGCTGCCAACAGGCACCGAGATATAATGCCTTAGGGAATTTTTTTCAGAAAAGAAAAATCACATAATTGTTAAGAAAAGTGAAAGTGAAGTCACTCAGTCGTGTCTGACTCTTTGTGACCCCGTGGACTGTAGCCTACCAAGCTCCTCTGTCCATGGGATTCTCCAGGCAAGAATACTGGAGTGGGTGCCATTTCCTTCTCCAGGGGATCTTCTCGACCCAGGGATCGAACCCCGGGGTTTCCCGCATTGGAGGCAGACTCTTTAACCTCTGAGCCACCAGGGAAGCCCATTATTAAGAAACCCAGGAAATATGAGTCATATTTGGAAGTTGGAATGAGAAGAGCCAGCTTGTTGGACTGAGCACCCACAATTTATTATTTCCTCATTTTCTTGTTGACTTTAGGAATGATAGAAACATTTACGTCTAAAGGGGCTTATCAAATTAAAAACACACTACAAAGATAAACTGATGTTAAAGGCCTAGAGAAAACTTTAACTTGATTCTATAATGAGAAAATATTCACAATTCTGTTCATTTATTTGGTTTATTCATTATGGATCTTATCCTATAGCTAGGTGTTCCAGGTGATGAGGCTTCAACACTTAGCAATATTTACAATAACATTTTTCTCCTGAAGCATAAATTCTAGTTGGTGGAAAGAGGGGAAAAAAAGCAAATCAATAAGTAAGACAGCTTTAAGCAGTGACAAGTTCTACAAAACCAATGAAACTAAGAAGCGGTAAAGATGTAGCCTCTGATCAAATTAACATATGTAGCTCTTTACTCACTTTCTAAAACTTATCTGGTTTAATTGGCATCTGAAGTACTAAGAAATCTGGCTATGGAAATTTCCATATGTAGAGTGGTCCAAACTATGGCTTGGACAAGGAACAGAAAGTGCAAGGCGGCTGCATTGTATTCGGGGGGAGAGGGATAGTTGTAATAAGCAAAGACCAAGTTATGAAAGGCTTGTAAGTCATGGTATATATAGATACTGGATTTAATTCTGAATGCTTAACAGATCATTGCACAATGTTCTATAGTAGAGTCACATGATCTAATGTATATTAAAAGGCCATTCTAGCTGTTGTATGGGAACCATGAAAGCTGAGTGATAGGACTATGGTAGCAACTGTGGATATGGAGAAAAACAGGAAAAGTTCATTTATGTTTTGGAGACAAAGTTGCAGATCTTACTGTTGGGTGTAATGAAAAAAGATGTACATCAAGATTATGTCTAGGTTTCATTGTTGTTGTTGGTAATAATATTTTTTATAAATTTTAATAAAGCCTTATTATATAAATCAACATACTGTGTATGTTTACATAAAATTTTAGTAAATTTTTATGAAATAAAAGTAGACAATGATGGATAGTACATTTATTAAAATTACTAATATGAGAAAGACTAAAGAGAAAAATATTTGGGGAGAAAATGACAGTTATGTTTTGCCATGCTAAATTGTGGCTGATTATAAAACATCTAATAAAGCCATCAAGTAGCTATTGCACTATATGCATCTGCATTCCAGGGAATTGTAGTGATTACACTACTGATTTGAACGACCTTTGTATATCTTCCCAGGTGGCTCAGGGATAGAGTCCACCCGGCCAAGCAGGAAATGGGTTCGATCCCTGGGTTGTGAAGATTCCCTGGAGAAGGAAATGGCAACTCACTCCGGTATTCTTGCCTGGAGAATTCTTCCATGGACAGAGGAGCCTGGTGGGTTACAGTCCATGGGGTTGCAAACAGTTGGGACACGGCTTCGTGACTGAAAAAACACAAAGTTTATGGATTGTCACGACAATCCATATGGATTATCACTGTGAACTCAGGGAGACGCCTCCAGCCTTGAGTGGGCAGAAGAGACCAAGGAAGAAAGGAAGCAGAGTCAGCAAGCAGCTTGTGGAGAATTTTACCAGGAAGGAGAACAAAAAAATGGGATGGAAGCTGGAGTGACATCTAAAAATGACGAATATTTATATAATATTAAGATTACACACACGTATATTTGCAATATAATGTAGTGGTGACTTGATATATTCATTCGGACATACAATAAGCAACTAAAACATAGAATACCAAAACGTGCTTCTCTCACTTTCCTCCCCAATCATTGTGCTCTCCAGTCCTTCACATATCATTAACCTTAGTAAATAAATTACCCTTCACTAGCTTTTAAAATCTATTTTTGTATATTAGAATATCCTTTAGGATTTTAAAATTTCCCCCCTTTTACATATGTTTTCTTTTAAAAAAAAAAAACTGTGATGCATTCGGTTGAAACTCCTCTGGAAAAAATGTCAATATCAGTGTGTTTAGAAAGCTTTTCTAGGGGCTTCCCTGGAAGTCCAGTGGTTAAGACTCCGTTTCCAATGCAAGGAGCTCTGGTTTGATCCCTGGTCAGGGGATTGAGATCTCATATGCAGAGAGGTCAAAATTAAACAAAACAAAACAAAACCTGGATACTTAAAAAAATAAAAAGTAAATACAATGATTTTTGGAAAAGAAAAATTTTCTGGAGTGCTGGAACCTTGACATGGGAATGATTGAGTTATTGAGTTAGGAACATGGGGTAATGTCCTCTACTTGGAGAAGAAGCTGAAGCTACTGGCAATATAAAGATTTAAGCCAATCCCAAGGAAGTAGGTAGCTGAAGGAGGTAGAGAAGATACACATTAGAGGTGAGCATGAAAAGGACCTACATGACACGGTGAATAGATCAAGGAGTATAGCAACTGCCACAAAGACCTTGCACTACTGTGATGCTGAAGTTGTCAGGGATGATCCCAGAAATGGTGGAACAGAAACCAGTCTAACTAGTTGATTAGTAGCTAAACATAATGAATGAAAGTAGCAAATGGTACTATCTAAGGTCAAGAATTTAGAAAGAATTATTTGGAGATAGAAGAGAAATATTTGAAGTTACGTCAGTTAATATTTAACACCTCTGATTATTGTTCCATTTGTCTGTACTGATGCAGAATTAAAACTTTCACTCATGTAATTCATTTAAAATTGATATTATAATAAATATTGACATGAATATTTAAAGACATACGTCACTGAAAGCAGCTCAGATAGACATTTTTGCAAAGGGGAAGAGGATATTTTAAATTTAGGTTAAAATATCATTTTGAGTTCATACTGCTTCATAAGGTTATAGAATTCTTCTGCAATATAAATGGTTGTATCATTGCTGGAGCAAATGGACTGACAGCTTGCTGAGTTCTGAACTATCTGGAATTGTTCTGGAAATTTTTCTCTAAGGCTAAATAGTGTGGCATCATAATTACTGAGTTTAGAGGAGGAAAAGGCAACAAGGACACCCTTGAATAAATGATATGTCAAAGCAGGGTTGAAGGTGATAGTCATGCCTGGCATGGAGGAAATCCTTAATGCCACTTTTTACGGAGTTCAAAAAAAAATCATTGCAATTCCCTAACTGACACAGGGAAGAGTGATCTGTCAGCTAGAACACTTAAGGCTAGCCAGCTAAATTGGTTTGAGGCAACCTGAGTAAACCAAATCTAATCTAATCAATAACACTGACACACCAAAGAGATGTACATAGCGATTTTTAAAACAAGAAATCATATGAATTTTTGTCATGAATCATATTTTTGCCCTTTTAAAGCCCTGATAAATAGAATTTAAAGTAATATTTATATAGTTTCATGTTCTCTTTAGTTGTAACAAGTAAATTATTTTGCTGTTGTTGTTCCTGGAATAAATGACTTAACTTAATTTTGTATATTTCTCAACACACACAGTATATATATAATATACAACTTCATCCTGATAAATGAGAGTATTCTATTACTTTTTGCCCCTTTGGTTATGTTTTAATCTCAGTTGGCTAATCAGAAGCCCAGCAAGTACTAAGCATGGAAAATTCTTCTTATCCTTTACTGATTCAGCTGTCTTTCAGCTTCCTTTATCTCAAACTTATAAATGTCTCTAATTGGGCTATTTGCCCAACATTTTCACATTTCAGTATTATGACTGACCTTGAAGAAACTGTTCTGGGAGTCCACCGATACTAGTAATTATAGTTCCATTATGTCCCTACTTAATGCAGGAGATATTTAGACTTTGATCAATGCATTCATTGCACTTATTGATTGATAATTATAATGCATTACTTGCTGGCTTTCCTGCCACCTTCATTAATTGTCTTGCCACAATGCAGAAATATAGTTGCAAGACCCTCGACATACATTTTGCCAGAATTTATCACTCTACTTTTACATTTACTTGGTGCTTAATTGTTCACTTCCACCATTAAAGCCTCGGTGTATTATTCATTTTAGCTTCCTGGCCCCACACCTGTGGATATAAGCCACATTCACCAGTCTTAACTCCTTCAGCCTGCTTCCTAGCTGTGCTCTTGTAAACTTAGAAATTCTAGAATGCTATAAAAGAGCCCAGAGAGACCTTATCTTTCATTTATGCTAGGATTTAGGAAGAATTTACTCTTTAGATTTTGTGTTGTAATGTGTAAACTGAAGCCCTATAAATATATTGAGGACTTCCCTGATGGCTCAGACAGTAAAGAATCTGCCTGCAATGCAGTAGACTTGGGTTTGTTCCCCCGGTCTTGAAGGTTTCCTCTAGAAGGAAAAGGCAACCCATTCCAGTATTCTTGCCTGGAGGATCCCATGGACAGAGGAGCCTGGCGAGCTACAGTCCGTGGGGTTGCAGAGAGACACAACTGAGCAGCTGACATTTTTCACTATAAATATATTGACTCTTGTTAATATTACCGTTTTTTCTTGAATCAAGGGCTTTTAAATGTACTGTGTGTTTGTTGTGTTCAGTCACTAGTCATGTCGAACGCTTTGCGACCTGTTAGACTGTAGCCCATCAGGTTCCTCTGTCCAAGGGATTTCCCAGGCAAGAATACTGGAGTTGGTTGTCATTTCCTCCTCCAGGTGGTCTTCCTGATCCAGGGATTGAACCTATGTCTCTTCTGTCTCCCGCACTGTGGGCAGATTCTTTGCCATTGAGTCACTAGGGCTGAATGTTTAAATATACTACCTCATCTTAATCTAACAGTCTAGTTTGGGAGGGTGATGGGATGCAAGATGTCCATCAAGATACTGATATGTTTTACCTATGTGTCTGGGCAAGGAAATTGAGAGGGTGACACACAGGTTTTGTTCAGTCATTTTAGCTCACTTAAATCACCCTAAACGATGGTCTGGGTCAAGACAGAGCAGCTCCTAGCCATTTGTGAGGAAAAATCTTAATAACAATCTTTGTATGCTTGACCTGACGGATTGTTCTTACAGGCTTTTTTGGATATTTCAAATCATATTTTCCCTAAGTGAAGCACATGTTTTATTTCTGATACTTTGCTCACCTATCCACTTGGTCATTAGTGAACACATTCATCCCTGATACCCCCAGACCATTCCAGGCAGTTAGATGCTTCCTATTAGCCTCTTAGCATATTTCCTTCACTCTCTACACTTTAGAACTCTTCCCATATTTATGTAACTATTTATTTATTTGTTTAACTCTCTATTCCAACATGGCTATTAGATTTCACATCTCTCTGTTCCTAGTGCCTAGCATATGGGAGGTTTTAATGGATATTTATCTACCTATCTGTGTATCTGTCCATCGATAAAGAGGAAAGGGGAAAATAAAAAGTTCATAAGAATGAATAAAATCTCCTCTTATAAACTACATATATATCAGTGGAGAAGTAGATCAAGAATTGAAGAAGAGTTATAGTAAGTGTTGACAAAGGCAGTTACGATATACTGTTACTTGGTAAAAATGTTTCCTTAACCTATCTGCACATTGCACTATTACTTTTGGCTTTATCTCACTAGTTACTTTTAAGTTTGGCTTAATTATAGGTGATCGTTCCAATATTTAATCACATTGCTGCCTAGGAAATTAGTAATTTTTTTACTTTACATATGCTTTCCTTTTTTTCCTCACAGTTTCTTCAAATGAGCTCTCAACAGCACCTTTTTAGCATGAGTGTTGGCTTTTCCTGTTGCCAACCTTCCAACTGGAGTTTTAAAATAAGAAGTGATTTAGTTGATAGACAGGAACTGAATAAAGATAATTTTATAGTTTTTTTAAAAAGAGTACCAAATGACATAAACTTTATGTTGCTTTTAAAATGATTTTTATCTATTTTATCAATTTTATGGTAAAATAATATGAGGATAAACAATACTTAGTAAATAGGAACAATTATTTTATTTAGAACAAGAAATGCTTCACTTAGTGCTATTTTTACAATTAAAAATTGTATTCTATATTTTTAAATCATGATCCGTTAAAAATGAATCTATGAATTTTATACAATTTCTTCTATACTGTATAGAAATATATTTGTCTTAACCTTACCTGCAGAGTCAGAGAACTAGATTGCTATAAAATGGACAGACTCTTTTGAGGGCTGTTGAATTGATAGAAACAATGTGTGAATAATATATAAAAAAATCTCTTGATTATCTCGAGTTACATTACACAGTATCAACCCTGTCAACTCCTGCGATCATCTCAACAGCTCCAAGCAGCTTGGGGAATAAAACTAATCTATCACGATCAATGCAGTCTTTTCATTCTTAGTCATCAGGAAGGGGTGTGTATTACATTTTTACACAAAACCACAAGTGCATTTGGATGTTGAAAGGTGGGAGGAAAGGAGGAAAAAAATATGGAAAATTTTCAAATTTATTTTAAAAAAATGTTATTAAAATTATGTTCATGAATCTACTGTCACACACATCCCAAGGGCTCTCTGCTTATTCATGTGTATTTTCAAAGTTTATTTACAATGTAGAAACAGCTATGTTTTTCCTGAGTGTAATCCAACTTAAATTAATATGTCTCAGAATAATTTGTGATTTACCAGTGAAAACGAGAGCAGGCCTGTAAGTGTACTTCTGTTTGGACAGTTGTTAAACTAAAGGACACTGAAAACAATTCAGCATTTCATACCATCTTCAGACATGTTTCATTTGGAAGATTCTCAGATTATTGTCTGTATTTGCATAATACCCTCTATTAGATATTAACAGCTAACAAGATTAAAATGTTAAAAGTTGATAAAAATAAAATAATGTTTCTACACAATAGTTGTTAAACATACCTTTTACCCTAATATGAGTACTTGCTCCATTATAAAATTTGCTTCATAATTGTAAGATTAGAATGAAAGTCAACTGTTCTTACTCACAAGCATCTCTGAACATGCCACAGTATCACCTATTCTCTTTCCAGGGTACATATGCTGAATTAATATATAATTGCATTTCTTCCATTAACACTGTAATCATGCTTTTTTTTTTCCCCACCCTCCATCAGCTACACAAATTAGATACTTGATGTATTGGGTGATTCTGACAGATAGGTTATTTATCATTACCTAATAAAATGAAAAATAACCTATAAGCTTTTCTAAATCAAGGAAAAATTCCAACCTTATATAACAAAATAAGAGATAAAATTCACTAATAAGCCTTGCCACTAACAGATATTTAGATGCATTTTTTAACCCTTTAAAGGTTTCCCTTATGGCTCAACTGGTAAAGAATCCACCTGCAATGCGGGAGACCTGGGTTTGATCCCTGGGTTGGGAAGATCCTCTGGAGAAGGAGAAGGCTACTCATCCCAATATTCTGGCCTGGAAAAATCCATGGACTATATGGTCCATGGGGTTGCAAAGAGTCGGACTGAGTGACTTTTCACTAAACCCTTTAAACATAAATTTTATGTTGGTGTTTATATTTCTATTTTATGTTATAAAAGATGAAAGACTTTTGTACATAGAAAAAAATAATTTATATCAATCTTAATATTTTAGAATAATTTTCTGACTCTGCCTGCCCATATTTTTTTTTACACATTTTCAATTACATTGTAAAACATTTTATATTCTGCTATGCTCAACTGATATGTGCTTTATACATGTTGTGACTGGCAGGATCCTGGCCCCCAGGAACATTGTCCCCTGGTTCTGTGTCTATGAAAATGTTGTTGCTTAGTGGCAAAGTCATGTCTGACTCTTGTGACCTCATGGACTATATAGCTGGCCAGCCTCCTCTGTCCATGGAATTTTCCAGGTAAGAATACTGCAGCAGGTTGCCATTTCCTTCTCTAGGGGATCTTCCTGATTCAGGGATCAAACTTACATCTCCTGCATTTGCAGATGGTTTCCTTACCATTAAGCCACCTGAGAGACCTATGAAAATGTTACATTACCTGAACAAAGGAACCCTACATATAGTTTTACAATTCAGTTGAATTTAAGATAAGAAGATTGTCCTGGATATTCTTGTGGGCCCAATGTAATCACATGAGTGCTTAAGAGCAGGAGAGAAAGTTAAAGATATCTGAAGCAAGAGAAAGAGTTGATGTGCTTGAAGATGGAGGGGTTCACAAGGAAAATATGAGAAATATATATATTCTATCAAAACCCACTGCACCAGAAGAGCATCCAGAACTCCAGACAAGAACAGCACCCTTGACTTGGACTGACGACCTGATTTTAGCCCAAGGAGAGCCTTAGTAGAAGATTCAGACACATCGTGCTAGACTTCTAACAAACAGGAAATACAAAATGATAAATGGTGTTTCAAGTTATTCCAGCAACTTGTTACTCAGTAGTAGAAAACAGACATGTTTTTTCCTAGTTGTCATTATTATTCAATATGTAGATTGTTCCATGAATACGTAATGTGGTCACTAGTGTTATAAGTGATACAAAAAAAGCAAAAGGTAGACCATGGTTTGAACTTTCAATAAATCCCAGAATACAGCCAGAAAGGTAAAGAGTCACAAAAGAAATATTGAAATGTTTTCATTGTTTGCCACAAATTGAGAAAAGTGCTCAGGAGAATCACAACCGTAAAATGAACTGTTCTGTCTGATGGAACCTGAGCCCTGTTATCTAACTCATTCCCAAGATTACATCATTAACTCTGTTTCCACTAACACTGTCCTAATTGAGTGGTTGGAAATAAATAGAAACTGTAAATGGGGATTATATTAGTTAGGGCCATTAGAAGATCAGACTGGTAGAATTCTATAGGCAGCATCGTATTACTCCAGTAAAGACAGACCCCAAATACACTGCATACCTAGGAGGTTTTCTGTAACTTCTACTTGAGTAAAAGACCAGATATGAAGACATTTTATGGATGTTTAAGGGGAAGCAGTACTTGCTTGCCTTGTATAGTAAGATTTACAAGATACAGGAAGGGAAGTGTTCAAGATTCACTCCAAGATTTCTAGTCCTGCCTACTGGGGGAAAAGATAAAAGTTGAAAGAAATGAAGTAGCTTTAATAAAGCAATTGGGAATAAGACAGAATATAAGGGGCTGATTTAAAATACTGTCTGAATTAAGATATCTTCTAAGTAGCAGAAACCATGAAACCTCAGTCTTCAAAGCAAATAAGCCCATCATCTCACATGACAGCCTGCAGGGCTGGTAGGTGAAGTCTTTCAACAATGACCTCCAGAACTCAAAATTGTTCTGTCTTTTTTTTTCTGTTCACATCAGCCTCATTTCAAGACTAGTTTCTGTTGGTGGTCTTAGGATAATTACCCACAAAATCCAGGCCAAAATACTTTCCTGTTCACTTCCTGCCTAAGATAAAGAACATTTCTCCCATCCATGATAAAATCCTTCTCTTCAGTCTAAATCAACTTAGTCATGTTTCTTTCTTATGACAAGAACAGTCACCAGGGAGATAGGTATTGGTTCAGATTAGAATTAATTTGCCCAACACACTAAACATAATACATGCACTCAGTTTATAAAGGTAGTAATAGAACTGAATAGCTATAGTTTAGCCCCACATTTTACAAAAACTTGAAGAGGAAACTATACAAATGCCATCCTGTTAGATGAGCACTGAAGGAATCTGGATTGTCAGAGTCTGATCCCATGTGGCCACCTTCAATTCTATTCTTTCGATGATATTCCTCTCATTGTCTCCCGTGGCCCTAAATTCTTTCTCTGGAAGAAACTACTTTGTTGGTCCTCATTTCCTCCATGTTTATATCTAAAATGAGCACTTGGGAGTCTCCCCATTTGGGATACCTCATAGTTTTTAGCAGATTTTAACTTTTAATAGTACAAACTTTGGTTTCTGGGGACAGCCTTATGGATTCTTTTAGAACTTATCAACATATATTAAGTTTCAAGTCTATTTATTAAAGGTGCACATAGTTTTCTTATAATAATGAACATATTAATGGTTTGGGGCATTTGTCTAATAGCATTAGACTATGGATGTTATTGAAGGAAACCACATTTGTTAGACTATCAATGACTCAATTAAGATTGTAAACTCTGATCATACAGAAATACGAATTTACTCATCAGCCATTCATTACTTAATCCACTATGACCTCATTGATCCAATTCTAATTTATAATTAAGTATAAATACTGCAGATCTCTTTAAATAACAAACATATCTATTAGCATTTCACACTGTGAAAAAGTCCTTTTACAGGTAAAATAAGTGTTACTCTTAAAGAGTAATTTGAAACACAAGGCGAAAGCTTGATTCTCTACAACACATTTAAACAATGTCATAAAATGCCCAATACTACACAAAAGCTAAATAGGAAGAGAACTGACATAAACTAAGTGGATTTAAGGAATTAAAATCAGTAATAACTCTAGAAATAGTGTTTTGTAAAGGATTGTTTTCTAACAAATTGTGGAAATACATGCCAGATTGAAAGGAGAGGGTATTGAGNTGACAGCCTGCAGGGCTGGTAGGTGAAGTCTTTCAACAATGACCTCCAGAACTCAAAATTGTTCTGTCTTTTTTTTTCTGTTCACATCAGCCTCATTTCAAGACTAGTTTCTGTTGGTGGTCTTAGGATAATTACCCACAAAATCCAGGCCAAAATACTTTCCTGTTCACTTCCTGCCTAAGATAAAGAACATTTCTCCCATCCATGATAAAATCTTTCTCTTCAGTCTAAATCAACTTAGTCATGTTTCTTTCTTATGACAAGAACAGTCACCAGGGAGATAGGTATTGGTTCAGATTAGAATTAATTTGCCCAACACACTAAACATAATACACGCACTCAGTTTATAAAGGTAGTAATAGAACTAAATAGCTATAGTTTAGCCCCACATTTTACAAAAACTTGAAGAGGAAACTATACAAATGCCATCCTGTTAGATGAGCACTGAAGGAATCTGGATTCTCAGAGTCTGATCCCATGTGGCCACCTTCAATTCTATTCTTTCGATGATATTCCTCTCATTGTCTCCCGTGGCCCTAAATTCTTTCTCTGGAAGAAACTACTTTGTTGGTCCTCATCTCCTCCATGTTTGTATCTAAAATGAGCACTTGGGAGTCTCCCCATTTGGGATACCTCATAGTTTTTAGCAGATTTTAACTTTTAATAGTACAAACTTTGGTTTCTGGGGACAGCCTTATGGATTCTTTTAGAACTTATCAACATATATTAAGTTTCAAGTCTATTTATTAAAGGTGCACATAGTTTTCTTATAATAATGAACATATTAATGGTTTGGGGCATTTGTCTAATAGCATTAGACTATGGATGTTATTGAAGGAAACCACATTTGTTAGACTATCAATGACTCAATTAAGGTTGTAAACTATGATCATACAGAAATACGAATTTACTTATCAGCCATTCATTACTTAATCCACTATGACCTCATTGATCCAATTCTAATTTATAATTAAGTATAAATACTGCAGATCTCTTTAAATAACAAACATATCTATTAGCATTTCACACTGTGAAAAAGTCCTTTTACAGGTAAAATAAGTGTTACTCTTAAAGAGTAATTTGAAACACAAGGCGAAAGCTTGATTCTCTACAACACATTTAAACAATGTCATAAAATGCCCAATACTACACAAAAGCTAAATAGGAAGAGAACTGACATAAACTAAGTGGATTTAAGGAATTAAAATCAGTAATAACTCTAGAAATAGTGTTTTGTAAAGGATTGTTTTCTAACAAATTGTGGAAATACATGCCAGATTGAAAGGAGAGGGTATTGAGGAAGTGCAAATTATAGAGTTTGACTGCTCCTTCAAGACATTCAAAATCCAGAGAGAGAGAGGCTGCATGAAGGAGGAGAAGGACTTTCTTTTTGCTTGCTTCTTTATTATACTGTGCTTATTTTCATTTAGGGAAGAATATATTATGTATTTATGTTTTGGATAACAAATGGTGCAGTCTATTAATAAGGTAGAAGGTTCACTAGTGGAAGAAATAATTTATGGAGGAATGACCTGGATGACAGAACCTAAATTTGTACATTGTGGATCACTGATATATGTGAGCATGCTTGTCCTACAGTATGACTCAAGCCATGCATTTGTTTCAGCCATAACAAGAGAAATGACTTCATATATTTAAAAAAGAGAGAGAAAGATGCTGAGTCAATATACAAGGTAGTTTATTATAGAAACTATGGAAGATGAGTGAGTTCATATTTCCTGACAGCAACCTTTATAGCAAAGTATGAGTTAATGTCATCAGCTGCCAGTGAAGCTGCCAGTGAAGATTTTGATGTTTTCTATTTATTCCACTATGTACAAATGCTTTACAGATAATTGTACTTCTTACTTGATGAGGCGTGAGAAATTAAAACCAATGTCTAGTACCAGTTGCAATGCGACCTAGTACAATCATGTACCATTTCTTTCTGGGCTTCCTTGGTGACTCAGAAGGTAAAGAATCTGCCTGTAATGCAGGAGACCCAGCCCAGGTTTGATCCCTGGGTTGGGAAGATCCCCTGTAGAAGGAAATGGCTACCCAACCCAGTATTCTTGCCTGGAAAATCCCATGGACAGAGGAGCCTGGCGGGCTATGGACCATGGGGTCGTAAAGTGTCAGACACTACTGAGTGACTAATACTTTCACTTTCATTTCTTTCTAGGTTTAATTTGTCTGATTATTTTACTAAGTTTTCTTTTTTTCTTCATAGCTCAGTTGTGCTTAGTTATAAAATGTTTGACTTTCACCGAATCCAGGACAAATTTTGGTGATTCACTGAAGAGGGAAGAGGTCAAAGGAAAAGTGACTCTTTAAGAGATCAGTCTAGGTGATGATGGCACAGATTTAAACTAAAGGCTTGGAAATTAGCCTAGCTTCCAAACATGAGAAAGAACATGATTTTCTACTAAGTTTGAAGTGATAAATATGGGAGTCAACCTCTGGGTTATAACTTTGAAAACAAATAGTGCTATAAAACCATGAATAAAGCTAGTGATTATTGGAAGAGAAGGAAGAGGTTAAGAGGTGATCTGATGCTGTCACTGAGGGACATGCTGAATCTATTGTGTCTGAAGGACATACAAGTGGAGATAGCAATTTAGTTAGGAGTTTAAATGTAGATCTGGAGCTAGGAAACAATCTCTGCAGGCAAGCGTCATTATATATTCAATTACAGAAGACAAAGGACAAGCCAATATTCACTAGGAATGGTAAATATCGATTTTTAAGAATAAAGCAGCAAGAGAGAACCCTGTGAGATGGAAGGAGAAAGATCAGTAGAAAAAATAGAGGAAATGGTCTTAGATGGTGGATTATAATGAGCATTTTAAAGTGTTTTCTGTAAGAAACTTTGTACACAAACTGCATTTTTATTTGTTCTTACCATATACTTTCAGGATGCTATTACTATGTACCTTTTAATAAAGAAGAAGGTGGGCTTCAGAATAGGTTAAGTTTGCACAGTTATCCGTATATAGGACCTGGTCCACCTGGTTCAAAAGCCATTTCTTTTCCCACCATACCAAGCTGCACCTAGAAGATAACTTCAGACCAAAACAGATTTGTGGGTCACTTATGTAATAGCAACTTGGAGGTTCCAGGGAAACTGGGTGTGAAACAAACTATGAGTGAGTTTTCTGCTAGAGGTTTTCCTTCATTCAGTCCCTATCTATTAAGGAGATGGTTATCCTTTTTGCTTTCTGGTTTGCTTAATCATCTCCAAAGTCCCTGCTTTNATCACATGACTGACTTGGATGTTGATTGACTGATTGGCTGACTTCTGTACCTAGATAGCTCATATAACCTTAACTTCTCCATCCATAAACTGAACCAAATTATGCCTGTCTATCAAAAGCAATTATTCCAAAGATAAAGTTTGTTTTTACTGATGTAGAC
The DNA here is from genome assembly GCA_006410875.1 of Neotragus pygmaeus. NCBI lineage: Eukaryota > Metazoa > Chordata > Mammalia > Artiodactyla > Bovidae > Neotragus > Neotragus pygmaeus. The sequence goes on from SJYV01030546.1 coordinate 267,336, forward strand.
TATTTGGAGATCGTTACATTAATTTATTTAAAGTTATCTTCTCTTATTAATAATAAATCATAATCTTCTAGCAGAGAAAAAGTTCCATTTGCATCCTAAAGTGTAATAGTGAATGAATGACATTTGAATGAAATTTGCTTCCTCAGGCGCAAGTATATTTTTAACAGACTACTGCTAGAAGTTCAGGAACATGGCAAGCACTAACACACATGACATAACAGAATACTAACTGGCACAACAATGTGTGCAATAAATATACATTAAAAAGCAACCAAAGCAAAGCTTTATTTTAAAGTCATGATTCCTCAGGGCAAGGAAATTGAAAACTTGAAAGGAAATAGAGAGAAGGATGAAAGAAAACTATAATTAACTGCCAGTTCATTTCCAGGGACTATGCTGGGCATTCCACATTAAAAAAAAAATCTAATTTGGCTTTTTAAATATTTCGCTTATTTTATCTCACTTAACCATTTTACTGTTTGAGGAGAGTAAAGTTTATTTCATTTTATCAGTTCAAGGATTCACAAATAACAAACTAGAGTGTAACCCTGCCACTTTTAGGGGGACACTGACAGGGGAGACTGTGATTATGCAGGGGTAGAGGGGTGTGGGTACTCTTTGTCTCTTTAGATCAATTTTTTTTTTCCTGTCAACTTACAATTGTTCTAAAAAATAAAGTCTATTTTAAGTGGGGAAAAAAATAGAGTGTACGATGGTTCTGTAAATTCTATGTAGGGTTCTTTGTTCCACTTTGTGTTATATAAAGCGCTCTTCTAGAAGGATCACTGATAACCAGGGAAGGGTTTGTTTTGTTTTCTCCTGACAGTATAGCTGAGTTAATTCAGTATGACGAATCTTTAGTTGAGACGAGTTTGTACTTGTGTGGGCTGGGTGATAACAGTGAACGAGGCACATGGAGAGAGAGAAAAAATCAATAATAAACATAATAAATGAGTGTGTAATATAATATAGGAGAAAGCAATGATTGATGTAAAGTATATATGAAATAGAGTAGGGTAGAAAGAATCACGTACCTTGGAGTGAGCTGCAATTTAAAGTCATGTGTGAAGAGCAGATAGGTCTCATCACTAACACAATTTTCAAACACAGACAAGAAAACAAAAATTCACCCAAGGGCACCAGAAAATGCAGAAACACATATTGGTAAGACATTTTCTGGTCTGTTCCCCAAACAGAAGGATGTGGCCAGTGAGATGGAGTGAGTTAGGGAGGTAAATGAAGAGGATAAATCCAGAGGTTATGGCCGAAGGTGGGGTATATATCATGTAGGGTCATGTAAGCATTTTGGCTTTTCCTTTGAGTTCATCCAGAAGCCACTGCAGAGTTTAAGTGTAGGAGTGACATAATCCATCTTTTGTTTTAAGAGGATTACTTGACTTTGTCAAGATTGGACGGTAGGGAGGAAAGCATACAACCTGGGACATTAATGACATAAATCTAGGTTAGAAGTAAGGATAGTTCAGACCAGGGTGGCACCAGTGTGTCAGTGAAAGCGGTCATGTCATAAACGTATTTTGGAATTTAAGACAACAGGGGGTTTTGTGAGCTGGGCACAGTGTGAGAATCAAAGAAGAAACAAAAATGAATCCAAAATATTTTGATCTAAACTACTGGATTATTCAAGTTACCATCAACCGAGATGAGTAATACGGCAGCTGGAGGATGTCTAGGGATTTGGAGTTCTGTTTTAACATGTTAAATCTCAATGTGTATGTTAAATGTATACTAACTGCTGGATGTATGCTAAACATTCAAGAGGAGAAATCTAATAGGTGGCTGAATATGAGTCTGGGTTAGAGATGGAGCTTCAGCGGTGTTGGGATTTGGGTGGTGTATAAAGTCAGGACCCTGAACAAGATCACCCAAGAGCACAAACAACCACAGAAGACAGATTCTAGGCAGCAACACTAAGGAGTCTGGAGAAGATGAGGAACCAGTAACTGAGAAGGGGAAGGTGTGAGTAGGAAAGCAGGTGAAAAGCAAAGAGGGAGTGGTGTTCTACAAAGCTAGAGAGGAAGTCTATCAAAGAGGTGGGAGAGACTGATTCTAATGCTGTTGCTGGATTAAGCTTAAGCTAAAAGTTAAGAATGGACCACTGAATTTAGAAACACATAGGACAGCAGGAGACTGAAGGCAAGAGGAGAAGGGGATGACAGAGGATGAGATAGTTGGATAGCATCACTGACTCAATGCAAATGAGTTTGAGCAAACTCCAGGAAATGTGAAGGACAGGGAAGCCTGGTGTGCTGTAGTCCACAGGGTCGCAAAAAGTCGGAGCAAACACTGAGCAACTGAAGAGCAACACAGGACAGCACTTGCGCTTTGTTAAGAGCAGTCTTAGTGGACTTGAGAGTAGGGAAGGTGACAACCTAATTGGAATATGGTTGTGGAGAATAGAAAGAGGGAAACTCAAGAAATTCTTTTAAAGAATCTTAGTGGAAATCAGAGTTAATAGTAATATATAAGTGAAAAATGAGTTCAATTCTAGAATGCAGATAACCTCAATGAAAGTTTAAAGCTAATAGTTTGACTGCATTTTCTTGGTTTTTACAATTTCATGGACACACATCTATATGACTAGAAATCTTATATAAACATGGAAATTTATTTTAATTATGTAAACATTATATAGTAGCAGACTCATTCACTTAAATATAAACTTTTTTGATTCCACAGTCATAAGTCAACTATATCACACTACTGGCACAATTAATATACTATAGGAAATAGTTATACAGAAATATATATGTTGTAAATGCTGTTTGGAAAGCTACATAGTGCAATACATATGGTCTTATGACATCAATGAACATACTCTCTGCTTCTCTTGGGTTCACATTTGCTTGAAATTTATATTCCTTTAATATAATTAAATGCAATGTTTGCATCAAATGCTAAAATATTCATACAAGCATACTAGAGGGAAGTATATTAATTTCTATTAGAAAAAAATGTAGGCTAGGGCAGAAGGCCAACATCTCTGCTCTTCTTAAACACTTCAACCTAGGATGAAGAAAAAGAAGCCACTTTTATGGAATGTAACTCTAGCACTTCTAACTTTTTACATGATCAATACCAAGAAATGACTAACTGGAACGGAGTGTTCAGCTCTTAAAGATGACTTGGTGTCTACGGCGTATGGTACTTCTGTAGATAGAACACACTACAAGTTTACAGACCCTGTTATCTTTCTAAAAAATTCCCAGACTGATCCTTAGGAACTAAAAGCAAGACTTGCCATATATAACAATGTTTATGAAACTATTTTTATTTTACTAATTATGTCCCCTTATTTCTACCGGCAAGCAATTTCAAAGCCTTTGCTGACAAACATGTCTACAGGAAACTGACTCTAAACTAGGCTGTTTTCTATTAAACAAGTTGATTCTCTGTAATTCTCAAGTGAGATCGAATAAATAGCACAATTCAGGATACCCAGTGATGATGTGGTCAGCTGCTTAGAGAAGCATCCTGCCCTCATGAGTGAATGTGAGCTGAGTACACCAGCTAAACAACTAAGGCTGCCAGAGGTACCCAAACCTCTGCAGGACTGCAAGTCACAATTATTTAGTGGAGCCTTTGTCAGTATTCCAGAGCATGCCCGTGGGTACCATATACTCAACTTAGGGATGACCAATTTAAGGTGTTCGTTTTAATTTTTCTTCTGGCCAGAGGACAACTGGCTGAGTTGGTGTCTATTGAAGACCTTGATGTCACCGGGATAAAATAACAGAAAAACTCAGAATACAAAAGATCTGATACACATATTTTACACACAGTAAGGGGCCAGCATGTCTGCATTTTCTTAAAGACAAATGAATCAATCCTACTGCCCAATGCATTGGTTTTGCTTTCACTTTTATAGTGTTTAGAGAGTGAAATAGAAAAGGAAATAGTGCTAAACATTATTAGGTGTTAAAAAAACGTTTCAAGTCATCACTTGTTAAGAGAAAAGATTTTGTTTGGTTCTGTTGTTTCCCCTCCCAATGTTAACAGTTTTAAAATACCTTTTTTCTCCACATGAATTCAGAAAAAAGAGGATAACAGAATATTTGCAGTGTACTGAAGTCCAGGGCGATGTGTGAGTTAAAGAGGTTCCGTGTTACTCCACAACCACTCAGGACAGGGTCTGAGCTGTGCTAGGAGATTCAGCCCCTCTGCAGGCACATTCTAAATGGCGCATGCATACCTGCGGCATGCATAGCTGCGGCATGGCATGCATAGCTACGAGGTTTCCTTTATCTATCAGGGCCACTTCATTAGCTGGACTCCCTGTAGTTCTTCCACGATAGATATAACAGGCATTTCCATCTCAATAGTCCGCCTTTGCAGTTTTCCTTCGTAAAAGGAAACTGATGCTTGATATCTTTTTTCTTGTGTTTGAGTTGTGTACCAGAGAAATCTAGAAGACTGCCAGTGGCTGTCTTTGTTTTGACCCTCATCAAGTCAGAGCACTTGCAATGAGTTCAGCCCCTTCTGCCACGGGGAAAGCAGAAGTGGCTATGTTTACTTTTCCTAATTTCCCCCATTAGAGTTGTCATATAAACTTTTGTTAAATGGAAAATAGGTTATTTTCCTAGCTGTTTAGTGTAACTCAGGACAGCATTTATGGAAAAACATAATTTCATATTTCATTTTTGTTTTAATTATTCATAGTCATTTTAATATATTTGGACAGGAAAAGGGTTAGTGACATTAATGTAGAAATCATATTCTTTGCAAAATAAAGTAATAAAGTTTTTCTCTCAAGAAAATATGACACTGGCATACTTCTGGAGAAGGCTGTCTACTAATAAAACAAGAGATTGCAAAATCTCTCTGGTATTACCCAAGTCTTGAAAGACAGAGTGAGGATTTTTTACTTTATATTTTTATTTTTAT
>SJYV01030546.1:285145-340530 GCA_006410875.1 Neotragus pygmaeus
CACAGCTGGGTATTGTTTTTGCTTTGGCTCCATCCCTTCATTCTTTCTGGAGTTATTTCTCCACTGATCTCCAGTAGCATATTGGGTACCTACTGACCTGGGGAGTTCCTCTTTCGGTATCCTATCATTTTGCCTTTTCATACTGTTCATGGGGTTCTTAAGGCAAGAATATTGACGTGGTTTCCCATTCCCTTCTCCAGTGGACCACATTCTGTCAGACCTCTCCACCATGACCCGCTCATCTTGGGTTGCCCTGCAGGCATGGCTTAGTTTCATTGAGTTAGACAATGCTGTGGTCCTAGTGTGATTAGACTGACTTGTTTTCTGTGAGTATGGTTTCAGTGTGTCTGCCCTCTGATGCCCTCTTGCAACACTTACCATCTTACTGGGGTTTCTCTTACCTTGGGCGTGGGGTATCTCCTCACGGCTGCTCCAGAGAAGCACAGCCGCTGCTCCTTATCTTGGATGAGGGGTATCTCCTACCACCGCCTGACCTTCAACGTGGGATGGCTCCTCTAGGGCCTCCTGTGCAGCCACCATTCCTTGGACCTGGGGGTATCTGCTTAAATGATAATAGAGCGAGGCGATCAATATTCAGGTTTGCAGTTGGTGAGTTAAATAGACACGTGGGCAATCAACCAATAGGCTGTCTGTGTTGTGGCTAATTGTTCAGGCTCTATAGTAGTAGGCCCAGGCTGTGAAGTTCATTACTTAAATCAGTTAGACTACAGTTGAGTCAATCAATCTTTCTGTATTCCAGTTCCCTCATCTATAAAACTGAGCTAATCATGCATCAAAGAGCAGTAAAGGGGACATGATCCCTGCATAGAAAATATTCAAGAAATGTTTTATTGCTTGTTACTATAGAGATAAACTGTTGAGCAAATTATCCTGTTTCATGAGTTTGTACCAGATGAGTGATAATCTAATCATTATTTCATATTGACTTTTGAGAGTTTTCTGCATATAGCCCCAACTGGTGTATATGTGGGAGGCATTATACAGACTGCTTAACTTTTGAAATGTGCAACATGACCTATCCAAAGAAAGTTTTAGCAATCATGTGAACTATAGAAAAAACACTCTATAATTAGAGCCATATGAAGGAGAAGGCAATGGCACCCCACTCCAGTACTCCTGTCTGGAAAATCCCATGGACAGAGGAGCCTGGAAGGCTGTAGTCCATGGGGTCCCAGAGGGTCAGACAAGACTGAGCGACTTCACTTTCACTTTTCACTTTCATGCATTGGAGAAGGAAATGGCAACCCACTCCAGTGTTCTTGCCTGGAGAATCCCAGGGACAGGGAAGTCTGGTGGGCTGCCGTCTATGGGGTCACACAGAGTCAGACACAACTGAAGTGACTTAGCAGCAGCAGCAGAGCCATATGAGGTATTTTTATTACTGTAACTAGAACTATTATATAAACTTATACAACACTCTTGGTCAGTCCTTGTAAAAACTTTCCTTGAAAGACATTTTTACAAAGTGAGCTGAATATTAGAATATTTTTACTTTCTTTCAAAGTATTTATATTACAAGTACTTTTGCTTTAGAAATTGTTCTTAAGAGGAAGAAAAGTCCCATTTAAAAAAAATGGCCTGTAAGGCATTTTTCGGAAATATGTATAAACGTGGGACATTCTTCAGAAGAGAGTTTTTTTGTGATAATTGTATTCTCCAAGAGTGCTGATTGAACTAATTAAAAATTGCAAGTCTTATCGAGATTATTTATTGAAATCTATTTGGCAGCCTCATTTATTTCTCATATCTCAGCAGTTCATTCTTTTATACTCAGTTAAGAATGGTAGCAGTAATTCAAGTAAAGAATGAAAGTTGATAAATGTTTGATAAACAGATAAGACCATATCTCATTCTTTGTACCTCAGAAAATGACTCAATGAATGGCTAAAACCAAACAGTAGAAAATACCCTTTTAAATCACCTGGTAATTTAATTTGTGTTTTGCTTTTATTATCTGGAAATATGCATTAGGTAACAACTCTTCAGCTTCTTATTCCAATTCTTTCCCATTGTTCAATGTGGGACCAAAGTTAATTTTTGGTTTATTAGTGGTTGGCAGGAGAGATCCATTAGGGAACTACACACGGTAATTCTAGAAATAATTTTATTCAAACCAGGCCCCATACAGGTAAGCTATGAATACACACTTGGTATTCTCTTTCTAACAAGTGCTTTCTTTATATCTCTTGTGCCGCTCTTAGCTCAAGGCATAGAAATTCACCCAGGGAAACACGATCAGAGAACCAACAAATGAAGAAAATATGGAGTGAAGTAGAGTGGGATGGAAATTTTAGTTCTGCTGCTTACCAGTTCCATGAGCTTGAAAAAGAAAATCAATAGCTCTGAATTTTAGCATCTCATTTGCAAAACAGAGTAATAGAACTCATCTTGCAAACTTGTGGGAATAATGCATATCAAGTGTATGGAAGAGTTCCTGAGAGGGAAAAACTCAACTCATTATCAAAGTAGAATAATTCTAACAAGCAGAACTATCAGAAAGTGCAATGGATATCCTCATGTATATGATCACTTATTGTGATCATTGTAATGGGATTCATGCTTTAAAGAAGAGGGTTCGTTCAGTTAGCTCCAGGGATTCTGGAGTCTAACATTAAGTTTTGGCCAATGTGAATCATGAAACTGACTTAACTATTTATGTGCTTAGTTGCTCAGTCATGTCTGACTCTTTGCAACCCTGTGGACTGTAGCCCGCCAGCCTCCTCTGTCTGTGAGGATTCTCTAGGCAAGAATACTGGAGTGTGAGGCTATGCCTCCAGGAGATCTTCCCCACCCAGGAATCAAATCCAGGTCTTCCACACTGCAGGCAGATTCTTTACCAGCTGAGGCACAAGAGAAGCCCAAGAATACTGGAGTGGGTAGCTTATCTCTTCTCCAGCACATCGTTCTGGCTCAGGAATTGAACTCGGGTCTCCTGCATTGCAGGTGGATTCTTTACTATCTGAGCTACCAGGGAAGGCCTTAACTACTTATACTTGTGATAAATCTGTTAAGTATCATATATGGTTGCTTTGAATACTTATTTCTCCAATTCTACTAAAAACAAAAACAAAAACAAAACACTAACCATAAAATTAGAAACTCTCCTTTTCTGTTGATATAATAATGCCATTTTTATTCTTATGGAAATATATAAATATAGAATTTAAGAAGATATATATGAGATTTCAAGGTACAGATGGTGAATGGCTCACGCAGTGAGACACAAGGTAAAACAGAAAGTAGATTGACTTGAATTCTTTCCACAATATTTGTAAATAGTTTTCAAAAATCATTGCAACTGCAGAGAATCAATCAGTTTGTTCAATATTTTACTGACCCTACCGGGAATCATCATTGTCCATGTGTGCGTGCTAAGTCACTTCAGTGGTGTTCAACTCTTTGCAACCCTATGGATTGTAGATCACCAGGCTCCTCTGTCCCTGAGATTCTTCAGGCAAGAATACTGGAGAGGGGTGCTCTGCTCTCCTCCAGGGGATCTCTCTGACCCAGACGATCTTCCTGACTCAGGAATTTGAACACCTGTCTTTTAGGCCTTCTGTATTGCCAGGCAGGTTCTTTACCACTGTTGCCAATTGGGAAGCCTCAGTGACAGTAGATCTATTAATATAATAACTACTACTTTCCCTGAATGTCAGCCAACTGAAAAAAAAATCTCAAGTATCCTGTGCACATTTTCATGAAAAATAATTCAAACTGTCAGAGAAGCAAGTTTGAAAATGTCTCAAACTCCATTCAAGATTCACCTGAAACCCTATCCTAAGGGTTCTGCAAACAGACATAATATATAAATCCCCAGTGAATGCAAAGGCTCATTTCCAGGAAGAAAACAAACACTTGAGAATATGTTTCTGAATTTGAATAAAAATAAACCTGTGGGAAGTTGTGGAAGCTACTATCATTAACTTATATTGCACTGGAAAGATATCAGACCAAGTAATTATATCTCTTGGCTGTGAAATTTCAGAAGAAAGTATTTCACTATTAACACTGTTAAAAATTCAGGAGTTTTCCCTACAAAAATAGATCTTCCCCCCATGAAAATAGTTGTGCAATATAGTGGGCGCAGCTTTGACAAACTCACCTGAGCTGATGACTGAGCAAGAAGGCAGCACAGGCGGTTCAGAAGCGCGCCCTCCTTGCAGAAAGGCTGGACATGGCAGGCATAGTTGCGGTGTCCCCAGCACCTGGGGGTGAGAAGCCCAGAACTTGCTGGTGAGGCTGAAGCAGCTCTTTGCAGCACAAAACCCAGGAAACTCTACGTCAGAGATGGGAAATAGGAGGTGTCATGGAAAGGAGCGGTTGACTCCTTTGCCCGTCCTAGGCCGGCTCAGGGCGGTCCCTGGCTACCTTTTTGCCGACAAAGGTCCGTCTAGTCAAAGCTATGGTTTTTCCAGTAGTCATGTACAGATGTGAGAGCTGGACTGTGAAGAAAACTGAGCACCGAATAATGGATGCTTTTGAACTATGCTGCTGGAGAAGACTCTTGAGAGTCCCCTGGACTGAAAGGATATCCTACGAGACCATCCTAAAGCAAATCACTCCTGAATATTCATTGGAAGGACTGATGCTGAAGCTGAAGCTCCAATACTTTGGCCACCTGATGCNGAAGGCAGCACAGGCGGTTCAGAAGCGCGCCCTCCTTGCAGAAAGGCTGGACATGGCAGGCATAGTCTCGGTGTCCCCAGCACCTGGGGGTGAGAAGCCCAGAACTTGCTGGTGAGGCTGAAGCAGCTCTTTGCAGCACAAAACCCAGGAAACTCTACGTCAGAGATGGGAAATAGGAGGTGTCATGGAAAGGAGCGGTTGACTCCTTTGCCCGTCCTAGGCCGGCTCAGGGCGGTCCCTGGCTACCTTTTTGCCGACAAAGGTCCGTCTAGTCAAAGCTATGGTTTTTCCAGTAGTCATGTACAGATGTGAGAGCTGGACTGTGAAGAAAACTGAGCACCGAATAATGGATGCTTTTGAACTATGCTGCTGGAGAAGACTCTTGAGAGTCCCCTGGACTGAAAGGATATCCTACGAGACCATCCTAAAGCAAATCACTCCTGAATATTCATTGGAAGGACTGATGCTGAAGCTGAAGCTCCAATACTTTGGCCACCTGATGTGAAGAACTGATTCACTGGAAAAGACCCTGATGCTGGGAATGACTGAAGGTGGAAGAAGGGGACCTATGGTTGAATGGGATGACCGACTCGGTGGGCTTGAATTTGAGCAAGGTCTGGGAGGTGGCGATGGACAGGAAGGCCTCGTGTGCTGCAGTCCCTGGGGTCTCAAACAGTCGGACACGACTGAGAGAGTGGAGGGAATTGAACTGAACCTTTTCTCAGGTGGAAATAGAGTTCAAGGTGGATCCCCCGCTTCCTCATCACTTCTGGATGCTTCCCGGGAGGCCTGCCGGGGGCCTCACCTTTCGGGTGCCACCGCGGGATCACAGGCGTGGAGCTGGGGAGGCGAAGAGCAGCGGGGCTTCAGTCGCCCTCACAGCTGGAAGTGAGCCCAGGCGCGTTCTCAGCCAAGCCCGAGGCCACTTCGGGCCTGGGAGCTGCTTGCCTGCCTACTCAGCCAGTGGGCCTACCTGCCCCAGAGCTCAGTCCGCAGTGCCCCCTGGACCGGGAACCAAATCTGGGTCAGGGACCATTTCTGCTGAGCACAGTCTCCAGTCCCGTCTGACTAGGAAGCCTTGCCAGAGACCTTAGGCAGCCCCGAAGCTCGTGTTACAGCTCCTGGAGGGCAAAGGGTCTAGCCTGCAGCCTCACCCAACTGTAGAGTATAACGTCCGGGTCTCCACGACACGGAGGCAAACCAGTCGCTCCGGGAGTCTGTGAGCTCGGCCTGTGGTGCCGCCAGCTGCAGGGAGCAGCCGACAGCCCTGGGCCTTTTCTGCACACCTCCTGTCTCCCTTCTCAGGCAGAGGGCCTGTCCGAAGACCTCACTCAGTTATGGAGCTCAGCCTGTGGTCCCACCTGACCAAGGAACCTTGCCAGTGACCTCGTCCAACAGCCAAGCCCAGCTTTGGGACATACCTCAAGTCCTGACTCTTCAGGAAGTGCAGCCCAGGCTGGTACAGATGTCAAGCCTTGTCTAATGAAAGTCAAAGCTGTGTGGCACATTCAGCTGGGAAGTACAGTCTGGGCCCCACCTGCAGGGATGACTGGGAGTCCAGCCTACAGCCCAGCCTATAGACCCGGAGTCAAGGCACATCACAGCCCTTCCAGACTCTAGAGTAGGTAGCCCTGCCAGACTCTGTGACTCCCCAGGCCAGAGGAGTGATTCCTCGGGGCCATGATGTCCTCCACCCCTACATACACCCGCTGTTACAGCTTTTTTGCCACTAAGTAAGCATTAGACCAAAAAGCTGAAATGTACCACCTAAGTGAAGAGGAGGGTGAAGGCCACTACAGAGAAATACATACTTAACTTTGTTGTCAAATTAGAGATTTCTCTTATGTCCATAGTACAAAGTGTTTCTTTTTTTTTTTTTAATGGGGAAAGAGTTTATGTACTCTAACATGCAAAAACTTAAAAAAAAATTTCAAAAGGAAACAAAAAAATTGTCTGAAGAGACAGTCTGGAACAGAACTTAGTTATTTGATGGAATTAACAACCTTTTAGGGAATGGGTTTGAGCAATTTCTAAAAGACTCTATGAGATCAAATTCCCTTATGTTGGGTTGGATTCTCCCAGAAAGCTAACTTGCAGACTTGTGAGGAGCCTAGTAACCGTTAACCAGATATTTCCTTTCTTATACACCATCAAAAAATTATTATCAGGTCATTTTCTTGGATATAAAAACTTTCCACCAGAAGGAAATGTTTGAATTAAATTTATTAGAAGTCTCACTTCCTGCAGCAAGCTTAAAATAAAGCATTGTCACATGTACACAATCAGTCAGGTAGTAGCAGTATGCAGGAGAGATCAAAGGTTTCCTTCAACTCTGCTATGTGGAGAGACCGAGCAGAGGTAAGATCTGTTAATCAGGTTAAAGTACTGATTGGTTCTTAAGATGGAACTCAGTGTCATAGAGTAAGGGAATGGTAAGAAATTTCAGATTGAGGGGGAAGCAGAAAACAGGAGGAAATTGATCCTTATTTTCAATTTGGAGCTTTTGAGGGGAAGCACCTTGCATGGCACAGGAGCACTAGTGCATTCTATGAGGGGTTACAGCAATCTGCAAAGGTGGCCCCAAAGAGAACAGACAAGAGGAAATTTTCTGGTTTTAGCAAGTCAGCCGTCATCACTTGCCGTTGGCAGAGATTCAAAGTTAGACACAGGAGTAAGAAAGATTTCCAGTGAAAAGAGGGAAGGCCCCAGGTCTAATGTGTTTGGAGGTTGTTGCCATAGGGAAGTTGGGAGCAGTCCAACTCTCACAAATCTGAGTTACAGTTGTTTAATTTCTACTTACTTTCTTCTATGTATATGTTCAAATGAATAATTACACAATATCAAAATGTGACAGTTCTAACATAGCAAATCAAGTGGCCAAAGTTCATGCAACTCGTAGCTTCTATTAGAAATATAGATCAATGGAACAAAATAGAAAGCCCAGAGATAAATCCACACACCTATGGACACCTTATCTTCGACAAAGGAGGCAAGAATATCCAATGGAGTAAAGACAATCTCTTTAACAAGTGGTGCTGGGAAAACTGGTCAGTCACTTGTAAAACAATGAAACTAGATCACTTTCTAACACCACACACAAAAATAAACTCAAAATGGATTAAAGATCTAAATGTAAGACCAGAAACTATAAAACTCCTAGAGGAGAACATAGGCAAAACACATTCCGACATAAATCACAGTAGGATCCTCTATAACCCACCTCCCAGAATACTGGAAATAAAAGCAAAAATAAACAAATGGGATCTAATTAAAATTAAAAGCTTCTGCACAACAAAGGAAACTATAAGTAAGGTGAAAAGACAGCCTTCTGAATAGGAGAGAAAACAATAGCAAATGAAGCAACTGACGAACAACTAATCTCAAAAATATACAAGCAACTTATGCAGCTCAACTCCAGAAAAATGAACGACTGAATCAAAAAATGGGCCAAAGAACTAAACAGGCATTTCTCCAAAGAAGACATACGGATGGCTAACAAACACATGAAAAGATGCTCAACATCACTCATCATCAGAGAAATGCAAATCAAAACCACAATGAGGTACCATTTCACACCAGTCAGAATGGCTGCGATCCAAAAGTCTGCAAGCAATAAATGCTGGAGGGGGTGTGGAGAAAGGGGAACCCTCTTACACTGTTGGTGGGAATGTAAACTAGTACAGCCACTGTGGAAAACAGTGTGGAGATTCCTTAAAAAATTGCAAATAGAACTGCCTTATGACCCAGCAATCCCACTGCTGGGCATACACACCGAGGAAACCAGAATTGAAAGAGACACATGTACCCCAATGTTCATTGCAGCACTGTTTATAATAGCCAGGACATGGAAACAACCTAGATGTCCATCAGCAGATGAATGGATAAGAAAGCTGTGGTACATATACACAATGGAGTATTACTCAGCCATTAAAAAGAATACATTTGAATCAGTTCTAATGAGATGGATGAAACTGGAGCCTATTATACAGAGTGAAGTAAGCCAGAAAGAAAAACACCAATACAGTATACTGACACATATATATGGAATTTAGAAAGATAGTAATGATGACCCTGTATGTGAGACAACAAAAGAGACACAGACATATAGAACGGACTTTTGGCCGCTGAGGGAGAGGGAGAGGGTGGGATGATTTGGGAGAATGGCACTGAAGCATGTATACTATCATGTAAGAAATGAGGCGCCAGTCTATATTCAATGCAGGATGCAGGATGCTTGGGGCTGGTGCATGGGAATGATCCAGAGAGACGTTGTGGGGTGGGAGGTGGGAGGGGGATTCAGGATTGGGAGCTCGTGTACACCTGTGGTGGATTCATGTTGATGTATGGAAAAGCCAATAGAGTATTGTAAAGTAAAATAAAGTAAAAAAAAAATAAATTAAAAAATAAATTAAAAAAATAACTATAAAGAGCAAACATAGCGTAAAATCATACATATATGGCTGGCAATGTATACAGTAAACAGAAGATCCATTCTTATTGACAATACATATATTTCTAATGATCAAGAGCAGGCATGGGGCAGAGCAAAGAAATTTGACCAATTTACTTCTTATCATGCCACATAGCTGAAGAGATTTAAGCCTTCAGAGCCAGAGGAGTCCTCTAATTTCAAGGAAGAATGTTTCAATACTATTTTTCAGTGATCAACATCTCCAAGAGCTGCCTGACCTACTTTTTTCTTTGATATGAGTAGGAAATACAATCATATTAGTGCACTAAGGTAATGGAATATTGAAGAGTGTTTTACACTGTGAGATGTTTCAGCCCGATAAACCCTACTTAGCTAAGATTTGAAAGTGAAAGTCACTCAGTCATGTCTGTCTCTTTGTGACCCCATGGACTATACAACAATTTTTATTTGAACATTTATATTGTTATGGATGGTCCTGTGTGCTAGGTACTTCCCATTTATAAAAAGAAGTCTAAAATGTAGATTTTTGTGTTACAGCTCTCTATTTTTAAAAGCTGTCACTTTTAACTGTTTGGCGGCCAAAAATTGGAAACAAGCTATGCCAAGAACATGTCTATGTGAGGTAACTAAGGTATTAGTTTCAGACCTAGTTATTATTTGTTATAATGAAAAAAAATGAAGAAATTTAAACTTAATGTCTAAAAATGTATTTGGCCTTATATTGAACTATGTTAAAAATAATGATATACAAGTATATAAAAAATAGCATGAGATCTGCCACATTGATAATAAATGTTGTGAGTTTCAGTTTCATAAGACATAATAAATCACACTTAAGATTTAAAAAAAGGTGTGTTTTAATTCACCTAACATCAAAATTAATATTTTGTTGATACAATTTGTTTGTTTAGAGCTTTTCATTGATGATTGCAACAAAAGAGCTTGAATGATTATTTTCTTTCCTTATCAGTCACTGTAATAATTCTATAGAATTTTTAAAATGAACCTTCACTGACAGATTATGAAGATCATCAGGAGAGTAATAACATAAGGAAGGATAAGAACATTCTGAAAAAGAATAAACTTTAAGAAACAAATTGCTTAAAATACCATATATTAAGTATAATATACCTGTATAATCTATATACTATAGTATTATATAATACTATACTATACATTATACTATATATTATATTATATATACCATATATTATATAGTATAGTATTATATGATACTATATGATACTTACATAATATTATATTAACTATTATTATACGAATAAGAAATAAACTAACAGAAACATAGTGAAACAGTCTGGTGGTGGGAATATTTACAGAAATAGAATTCTACAGAAGAAAAGGCCCAAAACAGATTACTCTATGTATAGTTACTTGGAAAGAACTGAATATGGAGCATACGATTCAATAAAAGCCTTACTTATATATGTTTAGAAAACAAAATATAAATTTAAAAAAAGCAACAACAAAACAAAAATATCGGATTCAGTAATATACATGTTATTAATTATGGAAGAATATATAAAGCCATAGCACAATATTAGAGAAAGATTCATTTTTAAAGATAATCTTCTAAAGAACCTGAAATGTCTATCATACTAATATAAAAATGAACATTTGCTAAATGATGTTATTTAATTCATTCAGTGAAGGAACTAAGAAAAATTATAAATAGTTCAAAAGAGAATTCAAAGAACGGACATAAAATTGCAAGAGTTGTAAAATAACTCAAAAACCGTGAAAAGTTCTAGAACTGAATAATCAAAAAATGTGTTATTTGTGGGCAATGGTAGTAAAATAGCTCAAACATAGATGGCTTTGCCTGATCTAGACAATGCAGTGGCTTTTTTAAAGACACATTTTCTTCCTTAAGGTTTTCCCTTCATTCTATGATAAACAATCTCAAAGAAAGATTACTTTGAATCACGAAAGAAGGCTCTTGTCATTAAAGATGTACTGATTATTGACCTAGCTGTAGCAAGAATGTAAACATACCACATAGCCCTTTTTCACTTTGTTTTGTTGTAAGTTTCATAGGTAATCTCTGATAAAGGTTTTAGAATCATCTTACAAGCTGTACTGAGGCTAGGAATCCAAGTCAAGACACTCAGTCCACCTGGTTTTTTCTGTGGTATCTGTACATTAAGGTGAATTCTCACTCCCCCAAATATCTTAAGTTTCCTGAGTTAATCAAGAAGTGACCTTCTTTACTGACCTACAGGGCTGGAAACCCTGTAAGCCAATGCCAGCCCAGTTTTCCTAGATGGCTTTGTAAGTACTACCCTGTAAATTCAATCTCAGTTACTTAAATGTCCCTGGTCATATCTGACTAAATGAGCATCATTCTTAAGTATGACATTCCAAGGAAGCCCTTGATTGAAAAACAACATTTTCCAATTATACCCTGGTAAATAAGAGAACAGTTTCTTACTGAACCTATGTGTGTAATTATACTGCTGTTCCAAATCTAGGAGTGGGAGGGTTAGACAGAAAGCATAAGATTTCATTTTAACGTGTTTTATTTTAGTTTACAAAATCAGAATTCAGTAAATTGATTTGGGTTATAGATAGCTTAAAAGAGAAACAGGGCTTCCTACTACATCCAGAAAATGAAATAGTGAAGCAACATCAACAGTATTCAAAAGAAAATACAAATTACCCTCAACTCCCATCAGTTCATCATGCTCATCCTAAGTTATGTCTGACTCTTTGTGACCCCATGGACTGTATCCCACCAGGCTCCTCTGTCCATGGAGTTCTCCAGGCAAGAATACTGGAGTGAGTTGCCATTTCCTTCTCCTGAGGATCTTCCCAACTTGGGGATCGAACCTGGTCTCCAATGGATTGGCCAGTGGGTTCTTAACCACTGAACCACCAGGGAAGCAACAGTTCACTCAGTCCTATGTAATTAATTCTTATTTCACTGAATCTTGAGTTTGAAGTTTGGCAAAAGTGTAACACATTGTGTTACTTCTTTTCAGACTCATTTTCATACAAACTCAAATCTTAAGGCAAATTAAATTCCTTTATGCAAACCTACAACTTTTATATCCATTCAGGCTTTGTTCTTCATGCTGCTCTTTCTCATACTGAGATGGCCAGACATTTTCCTCTAGGTCAAGAGCTGAGATTTTCCATTAATAAATAAAAACCTAACCCATTGTCTTGTATACAAACTTGTGCTTCTCTGCCATATGGTTCCTAGTTTCATTTATGTATACTAATTATAACTTTCTCACCTAAGGCCAGACATCTTGGAGTGTGAAGTCAAGTGGGCCATAGGAAGCATCACTACAAACAAAGCTAGTGGAGGTGATGGAATTCCAGCTGAGTTATTTCAAATCCTAAAAGATGATGCTGTGAAAGTGCTGCACTCCATATGCCAGCAAATTTGGAAAATTCAACAGTGCCCACAGGACTAGAAAATGTCAGTTTTCATTCCAATCCCAAAGAAGGGCAATGCCAAAGAATGTTCATACAACCACACTGTTGCACTCATTTCACATGCTGGCAAAGTAATGCTCAAAATTCTCCAAGCTAGGCTTCAACAGTATATGAACTGAGAACTTCCAGGTGTTCAAGTTGGATTTAGAAAAGGTAGAGGAACCAGAGACAAAATTTCCAACTTCCATTGGATCATAGAAAAAGCAAGAGATTTCCAGAAGAACATCTGCTTCATTGACTACAGTGAAGCCTTTGACTGTGTGGGTCAAACAAACTGGAAAACAGATAGGAATACCAGACCACCTTATCTGCCTGAGAAATCTGTATGCAGGTCAAGAAGCAACAGTTAAAACCAGACATGGAGCAATGGACTGGTTCCAAATTGGGAAAGCAGTACATTAGGGCTGTATATTGTCACCCTGCTTACTTAACTCATATGCAGAGTGCAACGTGCAAAATGCTGGGCTGGAAGAAGCACAAGCTGGAATCAAGATGATTGAGAGAAATATCAATAACCTCGGATATAGAGATGATACCCTCTTATGGCAGAAAGCAAAGAGGAACTAAAGAGCTTCTTGATGAAAGTGAAAGAGGAGAGTGAAAAAGTTGGCTTAGAACTCAATGTTCAGAAAACTATGATCATGGCATTGGTCCCATCTCTTCATGGTAAATAGATAGGAAAACAATGGAAACAGTGAGAGAATTCATTTTGTGGGGCTCCAAAATCACTGCAGATGGTGACCGCACCCATGAAATTAAAAGACACTTGCTCCTTGGAAGAAAACCTATGACCAACCTAGTCAGCATATTAAAAAGCAGAGACATTACTTTGCTGACAAAGGTCCATCTAGTCAAAGCTATGGTTTTTCCAGTAGTCATGTATGGGTGTGAGATTTGGACCATAAAGAAGGCTGAGTGCCAAAGAACTGATGCTTTTGAACTGTGGTGTTGGAGAAGACTCTTGAGAGTCCCTTGGATGTCAAGGAGATCAACCCAGTTAATCATAAAGGAAAGCAACTCTGAATATTCAATGGAAAACTGATACTGACGCTGATGGTTCAATATTTTGGCCATTTGATATGAAGAGTGGACTCATTGGAAAAGACCCTGATGCTGGGAAAGATTGAAGGCAGGAGGAGAAGGGGATGACAGGACAAGATGGTTGGATATCATCACCAACTAAATGGACGTGGATTTGAGTAATTTTTGGGAGACGGTGAAGGACAGGGAAGCCTGCCATGCTGCAGTCCATGGAGTGCAAAGAGTCAGACCCAACTGAGTAACTAAACAATTATAACTTTTAATCAGAGTAACTTCTCTTTTACCAAAGAACTATAAAATGGACATTGTGAACCTTCTGACACACTAACATTTTAACAGACTTAACAGAATTCATGACTGTACAAAAACACACATTTCTACAGCAAACACTATTTCTTAAACGATTTTTTAAAAGAAATAAAAATGAACATGTTCACTAACAGACTGGCTCTGTTGTATAGACAGTAAGTTCTAAAGATAGAATTTCTTTGTAACATAGAAAAATTAAAAGAAAATGTACATAAACTTAAAATGTTGCTTACTAATACATATTTCAGTACTCTGTCTTACTTATGAATGACATAGATATTCCATGAATATCAATTAAATATCAGTAGAAAGCATTGTTAGCTAAAATATTGGAAAGTATCTCCCAGATGACATTCTACAAACATAATTAATATTGAAATTATTGAATTTTTTATATTCAGCAACAATATTGAAATTGTTATATTCAGAATAATAATTCATTTTGATTAAACACAAACTTGCTTTTTTTCCTAATCTTAAATATAAAGTAAGCAACTGGTGAATACCTAGCATTCCCTTCAGGGTTCTATGAATAAAGGATAGTTCAAGAATAAAACAAACTAGTTATGTAGAACTTTAAAGGGAAGCATAGATTTTATAACATTTATTTCTACTTAGTGTGTGTTTCTGGCATATCAGTGGATATGTTTGTTAAAAGGTATTTGTGTTCTGGTACTACTAGATAAATTTCATTTATTTCTTACTACTACTGGAAAACCTGATTTTTTTTTTAAAGATGTGAAATAAAGCCACCTTTATTGAGACATCTAACTACAGCATAAGGGAAGTTATCCCTAAGGAAAACTCTTTAATTTCAAAAGAATCCTACTATTGNTTGTGTTCTGGTACTACTAGATAAAATTCATTTATTTCTTACTACTACTGGAAAACCTGATTTTTTTTTTTAAAGATGCGAAATAAAGCCACCTTTATTGAGACATCTAACCACAGCATAAGGGAAGTTATCCCTAAGGAAAACTCTTTAATTTCAAAAGAATCCTACTATTGAAATGTCATCCTTTTGCAATAAACAATTGACAGCACCTGAAAAGATTTGAAAAGGCATTCAAAGAATAAATTGGGAAAACAGACTTTGGGTTTAACATAGATTCATTTTACTAAGATTATCAGAAATCTTCAAGTAGTGATATTACAACTCAGTTCTTTAATTATGGGGAGGAAGAAGAGCCAAATGAAGAAGGAAATGGCAACTCATTCTAGTATTCTTGCCTGGAAAAGCCCATGGACAGAGGAGCCTGGAGGGCTATAGTCCATGGGGTCGCAAGAGTCGGACACGACAGTGACTAAGGCACTACCGCCAACAGAGGAGGAAAATGCTGGTCATCTGCTCAAATAATACTGGGAAATAGTAACAGCTGTCATGTGAAACAGTGATGAATACTCTGAAGAAAGCTAGAAAAATTGGACAGAATATTTGGTAGGTGAAACAAAAATGTTTCCTCAGGCAATAACTAAGGATGAAAAGTTATTCACTGCAAGTTGATTCTTACCCTTCAAGGTGAGGCAGTTTGTAAGAAATCAGCTTAATTTAGCTTCTCTCAACTACTATTAAATCTCAACTCTGTGAACCTGGGAAACTTTCACTAATACAAAACAAAAATCTTAAATTTTAAGCAGCTCCTCCGTTCAGTTCACTCAGTTGTGTCCAACTCTTTGCAACCCCAGGGATTGCAGCACGCCAGGCCTCCCTGTCCATCACCAACTTTCAGAATTTACTCAAACTCATGTCCACTGAGTCGGTGATGCCATCCAACCATCTCATCCTCTGTCATCCCCTTCTCCTGCCTTCAGTCATTTCCAGCATCAGGGAATGGGTCAGCTTTTTGCATCAGGTGGCCAAAGGATTGGAGTTTCAGCTTCAGCATCAGTCCTTCCAGTGAACACCTAGGACTGATCTCCTTTAGGATGAACTGGTTGGATCTCCTTTCAGTCCAAGGGACTCTCAAGAATCTTCTCCAATACCGGAGTTCAAAGGCATCTATTCTTCGACTCTCAGCTTTCTTTATAGTCCCATTCTCACATCCATACATGACCACTGGAAAAACCATATCTTTGACTAGACAGACCTTTGTTGGTAATGTCTCTGCTTTTTAATATGCTGTCTAGGTTGGTCATAACTTTTCTTTCAAGGAGCAAGCATCTTTTAATTTCATGGCTACAGTCACCATCTGCAGTGATTTTGGAGCCCCCCAAAATTAAGTCTGTCACTNCTTTGACTAGACAGACCTTTGTTGGTAATGTCTCTGCTTTTTAATATGCTGTCTAGGTTGGTCATAACTTTTCTTTCAAGGAGCAAGCATCTTTTA
The DNA here is from genome assembly GCA_006410875.1 of Neotragus pygmaeus. Taxonomy (NCBI): domain Eukaryota; kingdom Metazoa; phylum Chordata; class Mammalia; order Artiodactyla; family Bovidae; genus Neotragus; species Neotragus pygmaeus. The sequence goes on from SJYV01030546.1 coordinate 301,364, forward strand.
ATTTCATGGCTACAGTCACCATCTGCAGTGATTTTGGAGCCCCCCAAAATTAAGTCTGTCACTGTTTCTATTTTTTTTCCCCATCTATTTGCCATGAAGTGATGGGAATAGATGCCGTATCTTCATTTTCTGAATGTTGATCTTTAAGCCAACTTTTTCACTGTCCTCTGTCTCTTTCATCAAGAGGCTCTTTAGTTCTTCTTCACTTTCTCCTGTAAGTGTGGTATCATCTGTATATCTGAAGTTATTGATATTTCTCCTGGCAATCTTGATTTCAGCTTGAGCTTCATCCAGTCCAGCATTTCTCATGATATACTCTGCATATAAATTAAATAATGCCTAGCCAATAAAAAGAAGCTCTTCATCTGAAACCACCTGACACTTCTCATCTTTGGCTTTATTTTTTTGCCGTTTCTCAGTTTGGAATCAATTCTCTTTACTCCTCCTGGGTATTATACTTCTTGTGTGTCCTAAAATCTCAGTTTTGTTTTTCTTTCAATAAGCAAGTCTGATCCAGAAATAAAAGGTCAACATCTTAAACAAAACCTTTCTCTTTTTTTTCTTCAATACATTCTGACAATTTTATTATCTTTTTTCTTATCCAATATAAAAGGATGTGTCCCCTAACGGCACCTCTGAAGTGTGCAGTTGCCTGATGAATCATGCCTGATGAAACTGATTTTCAAGGGTCAATCTAAGTAAATTAATATAACATTACTTCTCCAGGAAGTCAAACAAAGGGACAAGTATAGCTGTCAATAGCACCCTCCTAGGTGAATAGCTAACAGCTGTAACATCATATATTCCCTTAGCATTCTGTTCTACTTAGCAGATTGAACCAAGACACACACTCGTAATCAATATAGCATGAGGAAGGTAATAATGATCAAGTAAATGGTGAGACCAACTACATTACTTTTGTCTTTTGTGTATTCAAATATTTATGCATGTGATTAATTTTCAGATGATGGTAGCTAAATATAAATTAAATTCTCTGTATTCTCACATTTCCCTCTAGTTAATTTCACCTATCCCTTCTTAGAAAAGATCTGTCTTTCTTCTCCAAATTTCCCTGCATCCTTTCAAATAGTCAGGGGAATGTGAATTATTCTGGCTATAGGCTTTGAGAATAAGCGATGTGGGTCCCTTTTGGATTTTTTGTTTTTGAGTACCTCTCCCATTCTTTCTTTTTCTGCATAGATGACAGTGGAAGACAACTTTTCCAGACTATGTGGCTATAAGACAGCAATGCCTCCATTATCTTGAGTCTGATTGACACCTGGATCAGATAGCCTAACAACCTAAACTGTACATATAACATAAGTACAAAGCAACTCAGTTTGGGGGATTGATTATTATCATCAACATTTCTACTTCTTCTACTATATCCCCTTAAAGCTGTTAAATTAAGAATGTATTAAATTTACACTGTAACCCAACTCTCTTTCTACTTAAGAAATTGGTATTATGAGGAATATTTTTATCTTCATATAAAAATTTTGCTTCTGCTACTCCTTCAAACTTATCTTTCATTTGATATTTTATTATGGTCTTCTAAGCCATGAAATTAAAACACATTTACTCCTTGGAAGGAAAGTTATGACTAACATAGAGAGCATATTAAAAAGCAGAGACATTACTTTGCCAACAAAGGTCCATCTTGTCAAGGCTATAGTTTTTCCAGTGGTCATGTATGGATTGGAGAGTTGGACTGTGAAGAAAGCTGAGTACCGAAGAATTGATGCTTTTGAACTGTGGTGTTGGAGAAGACTCTTGAGAGTCCCTTGGACTGCAAGGAGATCCAACCAGTCCATCCTAAAGGAGATCAGTCCTGGGTGTTCATTGGAAGGACTGATGCTGAAGCTGAAACTCCAGTACTTTGGGCACCTCATGTGAAGAGTTGACTCATTGGAAAAGACTCTGATGCTGGGAGGGATTGGGAGCAGGAGGAGAAGGGGACAACAGAGGATGAGATGGCTGGATGGCATCACCGACTCGATGTACATGAGTTTGAGTAAGCTCTGGGAGTTGGTGATGGACAGGGAGGCCTGACGTGCTGCAATTCATGGGGTCGCAAAGAGTCAGACAGGACTTAGCGACTGAACTGAAGTACTGAATTCTTATTTTTCTTTGAGAACTTTCTATTCTGATTCACAACACTTTCTTGCATTCTACACATTAATTTAGAATCCAATAAGACAGGCTGTGTTTCTTTAATCTCTTAATTTCTAAGGATTTCCATTTGTTTTTCACTTTAGCCTCCTATCTTGAATAACACTTGACATCACTTAAACACCTCAGCATCTAGAATGTTTTTATTCCTATTCTCATATGCTATGCTATGCTAAGTCGCTTCAGTCATGTCTGACTCTGTGCAACCCCAGAGACGGCAGCCCACCAGGCTCCCCAGTCCCTGGGATTCTCCAGGCAAGAACACTGGAGTGGGTTGCCATTTCCTTCTCCAATGCATGAAAGTGAAAGTGAAGTCGCTCAGTCATGTCAGATCCTCAGCGACCCCACGGACTGCAACCTACCAGGCTCCTCCATCCATGGGATTTTCCAGTCAAGAGTATTGGAGTGGGGTGCCATATGATGTCCTCCAAATCTTCTACTTTCTTTTTTGTCTCCATCATGGTATTTAGGAATATCAAAATTGTCTGTCCTTGCACTGTGTCATTTCCTTCTACTACTAATAGCAAGCTTCTCTTCTTTTTACCTAATTTTACACAGCTAAAATACCATGGTCAAGCTCTGCAATTCTGTTTGCCAATGTTCTCAACATGTCTATCTAATTGGCCTGCCTAGATGCCTGCACACACACAAGTGCACATGTGCGTGCATACACACACCCATACATATATACACAATACAGTAAATGCTTGACCTTGGATCAATCTAAGTGTTCAGCTCTATGCTTTTAAAACCAAATTGTATATTGTCCCTGAAATAAGTCCATAAAATCATGTAAATAACATTACCAAGTTGCATTGCCTCTTTTTTATTAGTGGTTATTGATTTTTGTTTTTTGACCATGCCATATGGATCCTGCCATGAAGGATCTTAGTTCCCTGGCTAGGGATTGAACCTGTTCCCCCTGCAGTGGGAGGGTGAAATCCTAATCACTGGGTGGCCAGGGAAGTCCAGTGGTTATTGAGGAACCTTATCACTTTCCTCAAGTATAGCAGAGTGCCACCATTCACACACCTCATTTGGATAGACTCCTCTACTTCTTTGAGAAGAAAAAATAGAAGGTATGACATAAGTTAAAAAAAAAAATCATTCCCAAAGAAAATTTTAATCTGCCTCCAATCCTGAGTCCTTTTCTTCATTCTTCTGCATCACAGTGAATGTGTGAGTCTTCTGTAAAGGGAAAATATGTCCCATATATGTGTGCCTTTAAATACTCTCATTCTCCTTTACAACTTCCCTCTGTCACTTTATATTTTCTTTCATCTTTGCTTTTATATTGTCCATTTTTACAGATTTTTAAAATCTTACTATTAAGCATACTGAACACTAAAATAATTTGAATATATATGTGTGTATATATATATTTGAGGATAATAATTAGCATCACTTCTGCTTCTTATTGGCCCTGTTTTTTTAAAGAAGTTTTCTCTTTTGAATTTTTACATTTCTCCAGCTGTCTCAGGGTTCTTCGTTGTTCCTCTGTTTATGGGAATGGAAGATCAAATTGATCCTGACAGGTGATGACTGGATCTTCTTTAAATAAGAGAACTTAGTGTAATTTATAAGTAAACAAATTTTAATGTAATACTAGAAAAATACACCGTTATGCCTTTAGTCTTGGGCAGCACTGAAATAAAAAGACTATAAATAAACATATAATGCCCAGTAGTGACATGAAGGAAGATAAATAGGGAGCTACAAAAGATATTAACTGTAGAGAGAACCATTCAAGTTAAGGTGGGCTTGGAAATCTGTTTGGGAAGTAGCGTTAAGTATACACAAGGGAAGTGATGGGTAATCTACAATGGAATATTGCTAAGCCATGAAAAGGAGCAAAATTGGAATTATCTGTAGAGAAGTGGATAGACCTAAATCTTGTCATGCAGAGTGAAGTAAATCAGAAAGAGAAAAACAAATATCATCTATTTAACTCATACACGTGGAATCTAGAAAAATAGTATAGATGATCTTGTTTGGAAAAGAGAAATAGAGGCACGAGTGTAGAGAAGAAACAGACATCAAGTAGGGGCGCAGGGGGTGGGAAGAATTCAGAGACTGTGATCAACATATGTACACAATTGATACCATATGTGAAATAGATAACTAATGAGGACCTATTGTGCAGCACAAGGAACTCCAGCCAGTGCTCTGTGGTGACTTCAGTGGGAAGGAAATCCAAAAAGAGAGGACATATGTATACATATAGCTGATTCACTCTGCTATACAGTAAAATTAACCCAACATTTTAAAGCAGCTAGACTTCAACAAAAATTAACTTAAAAATATGGAGTGATGGGTAAAGAAAAGTAAAGGTCTGAGAGAAGAACATCCAGGTGGAAGAAGCAATAAGAACAGAGGTCTTAAAGAGTCAGCAAAAGTGGCGAGTTAGAAGAACAACAAGGAAGCCATGCAGAGTCAGTGAAGGAAAGAGACGTATACAATTAATTAAAGAGTTAGGGGTTAATTTGATTAATTTCCTGATCAAAAAGTAAAATGTTTCAATATGGCCATATCTTATCCTTTTTCTCATGAAAAGTGTTCTTGAAGTAACTTCTCTAGTCACTCAGAGGGTTCTTGTTTGTTTATAAACCAGATCATCCTTTTCAGTCTCCAGATACATCTGGCATATTTTGCTCTGCCTTGTACTTCTAACTCTCCAGGAACTGACCCCAAGGACCCTCTCTGCTGCCATCATTGAAGGTGCCTTTGATGTTATCACGGTGTTTATATAAAAATTCCTGAGGAGGCCAGACATTGCTCATTTTGTGCAGAAGTAAGGAAATTGTCCTCTTCTTGACATTCCAAGCACACTTTGCTGCTCAGCCTCTGAATCATATGGCTAAAACAGGACCTCAGCTGCTCCTTGTCTTTGCTCTTCTGGATAGTAACTCACCACACACATACACACACACACACGCGCACTTCCTTATCCTCCAAGGCAGATCACTATCTTTCTACAGTACTGTCTTTATTAATATAAAGTCAGGAAAAACATAAACTGCATCTTGGAGGATGAGCCCAACAGACTTCTCAATTTTATGCAAATAATATAGACAATCCAGAGATATAGAATCAAATTTTTACAGAAGATTGATACCTTAAGATTTCTTCAAAGAAAGTTTATAGTAGTACGCCTAAAAGTGAATTGAAATATCCACAACTCTCACTAGAAAATTTCTTGCAGCAAAATTCAGATGATAATCTGGGTCCTTTTATCATAATTTCAGGTGTTAAAATTAGAAAGCAATTTAGATTCCTAACTAAGTCACAATATGATTTCAGTGGACTTATCCTGTTCATTTATGTGTTTGTGATGCTAGTACTTAGCATATTGCAATATTTAGTAACTGAATGTCAGTTATTTAAATGGGAGGTAGCAAAAAAATTATGGACTATAATTTGTTTGCTCTATCATTGTGAGCAGCATTATTGGAGGAGAAGTCCAAGTTTTTAATATTGCCAAAGAAGCATTTAGTATCTGCAGAAAGTTCTTCACTTTGTATCTCACAATGATGCTTTGATGGAGATATGTTATTTATCAACACTTGCAGAGTGATTTCAAGTGAAGGAGGATGTCAGCTTCCTTTTAGAAATAAGATTTTTGAGGTTAAAGTCACTTGCTTTGGAATCATTCCAATTGCAAAAGTGCTATGAGAAGAAATTTAAGTACCTTACACTGCATTTTTATAAGGATCCAAACTTATACGCTCTTTCAAAATCTCCCATTTCAGAATCTTTTTCATGTGTCACTTGTTGACTGTAGTTCAGCTGGCTTTAAAAGATCTCTCTCCTTAAATCTCAAGGATTTCTTCATTAATCTTCCCCGCTTACCCTGGCACATTTTTAACCCCCCTCTCCTGCTTAGTTGAATGGAATCAGGTTTGATGTTTTGTTTCAATCATCCTGGGCTTATTTCTCTGTATATGCCTATCTCAGATATGGAGCAATATTTGTTTTGTCCAAGTCACCAAAACTATCAAAGTCAATACCCAGTCCCTAGTCATCTTAAATAAGCTGCAGAGGAGCAAAATATACTTTGAAATGTATGTGTTTTTTCCTCCAATGGGGAGTTTAAAATATGGTGAGTTATCACTGAATTATAACATATTTATACACACAGACAGGAATGTGTTTATACAAGCTTTTTTTGCTACTCACTTTGGACAGAGCTGAAATTTGCATCTAGAGTTGCCGTGAACTGTCTCTTATACACATCTATGATGGCAGCAGAGAGGGTCCTTGGGGTCAGTTCCTGGAGAGTTAGAAGTACAAGGCAGAGCAAAATATGCCAGATGTATCTGGAGACTGAAAAGGATGATCTGGTTTATAAACAAACAAGAACCCTCTGAGTGACTAGAGAAGTTACTTCAAGAACACTTTTCATGAGAAAAAGGATAAGATATGGCCATATTGAAACATTTTACTTTTTGATCAGGAAATTAATCAAATTAACCCCTAACTCTTTAATTAATTGTATACGTCTCTTTCCTTCNTGGTGATGTGTGGGTTTCTTTTTGTGATTCCTTTGTTGCTGTTGTTTAAATCAATATTCCTTGAGACAGCAAGCAGAACTTAGAGTTCAAGGATTATAACTCTTTCCATAGCTTTGCTTTCTCTAGTGCTCCAAATAGTGAGATTTATATTCAATCATATTCTCTGGCTAAACTGACTAAGCTGATCCCTGTGGACAAAGTCACTTTTCTTAATCAAAATGTATCTTCTGCCTTATGTCTTTCTTGCCACAAATTGAATAAAACATTTTGAATTTTTTAAAATAAAGATTAACTTATAGGTTAAAAATGACTCTCTAATAATGAATTTTAATAATTATACTGCAAAATGATATATATTTATATAACTAATATTAGTGATATTGCCTTTTCAACAGAAAAAAACCTCAGTATTACAGAATTGTTATTTTCATAGGACTTCCCTAGCGGCCCATGGGTTTAAGACTTTGCCTTCCAAGGCAGATGCTGTTGGTTTGATCGGGGAGTTAAGACCCCACATGCCTTGCGGCCAAAAAACCAAAGCATAAAATAAAAGCAATGTTGCAAAAAATTCAATAAAAACTTTTAAAATGGTTCACATCAAATGAATCTTTAAAAAATTAATTTGATAATCTATATTGATGTATTACATGAATCAAGAAATATTTAGTTAGTCTTAGGAAAGACAGTGGAGAAGGCAATGGTACCCCACTCCAGGACTCTTGCCTGGAAAATCCCATGGGCAGAGGAGCCTTGTGGGCTGCAGTCCATTAGGTCGCTAAGAGTTGGACAAGACTGAACGACTTCACTTTCACTTTTCACTTTCATGCATTGGAGAAGGAAATGGCAACCCACTCCAGCGTTCTTGCCTGGAGAGTCCCAGGGATGGGGGAGCCTGGTGGGCTGCCGTCTATGGGGTCTCACAGAGTTAGACATGACTGAAGCAACTTAGCAGCAGCAGCCACAGCAGGAAAGACAGAGTTACAAAAACCATCATCAAAGAAACTATTTAAATGTATTTTATTACTTTATTAGAAGTGTCATGCACCGCTCCACTCCATGAATTAACTTTAAATTACTGCCATCATAGAGTTAAAATAAGTTATAGTTTTAGCTTCTGATATTACAAGATATTAAATGGTTTTTTAAAAAAGTACAAGACATTCAGGGGAAATGAATCATGTGTCCTGTGCTGCTAGGCAATATCACTAGAAGTTTGTCTGCTCCATCTTGCATTTCTGATAACATGATCCACCGCCATTAAATAGTAAAATCTTAAGACCCTCTCTGCATCCTTATGAAAATAAGACACAATTTACTCTGGGATAGCATGGTACTTCAAAGACTACTTTTGTTTCTAATGATTGGCAAGACATTGGAACAAAATGTTTAATTTTGTATTTCTGCCAGTGTTACAGACAGCATGGTAATAAGCCACATGACTGGCTTTTTGCCAAAGATGATAAAATGCCAGGCTTAAAGCCTATAGGCACAACTATTTGTGATAAATTATTTTTCATTTCAAGAAAGATACTGAGTGAGTAATTTTATGGTTTTCTGAGTTTAAACTCAGCATGATTGAGATGATCCCATTGGTCAAAGAGCCATAATTCTACTTTGTAGTGAGGGTGTTATATTAGTGAATCAACTTGAAACCAAAGAAAGCCCTGAGTGTGTTCTGTCAGATGCCTTACATATCCTGGATTGCTTTTTGTATTCTTTATAGTGATTCATTCTCCTCTGCAATGTAAAGATTGCTCTGATATTTAATCTCAAAAATTGCTTTCTTCAAAGTTGTAGTACACAAGAAAGAACATGGGCTTTAGAGTCAAGATAAAATTCTTGACCTGCCACTAAACAGTGATGCTTAGTAAGATTCATTTAAATTTTTTATTTTTACAACTGGAAAAATACTAATTTAGAAGATACCATAGTAAATATGGGGCTTTCCTGGGGACTCAGCAGTAAAGAATTTGCCTGCAGTGCAGGAGACATGAGTTCGATCCCTGGGTTGGGAAGATCCCTGGAGAAGGAAATGGCAACCTATTCCAGTATTCTTGCCTAGGAAATCACATAGACAGAGGAGCCTGGTGGGCTACAGTCCAGGGGGTTGCAAAAGAGTCACACACAACTTAGCAATTAGACAATAACAATAAATAGTAAACATACTACAAAGCATATTTAAACACCTAAGAATAGGAAATGGCAACCCACTCCAGTGCTCTTGCCTGGAGAATCCCAGGGATGGGGGAGTCTGGTGGGCTGCCATCTACGGGGTCGCACAGAGTCAGACATGACTGAAGGGACATAGCAGCAGCAGCAGCAGAACACTTCCACCATTTAATTTTTCATTAAATGGTATCTGTTGAATCATTTGCATTTTCATACTCAAATACTTGATCATATCCATTAATTTTCATTTCCCTTGTTTGTTATTTAATGTAGAATTTTCAGTGAAAATAAGGTTAGCCTTCTCTACTTTTTGGTCTTCAAATTTTATTATGAAAATATGGTGGTGTAATTTAGTTATTCTGGATCTAAATCTATTTATCATTTCACTATACTGATGTCTCAGTAATAGACGTCTAATATCACAACGTCAACGTTATTCCTTTAGCAACAGAGACATCATCATAAGATATTAAAGGGTGAACTCAAGTTTCAAAAAGTGACAGTGTGTGGGAGCAAAATTTACCACCCCAAAATATGTTTCTTTGGCACAAGGATTAATTTAGCCTGCTTATTTTTAAGAAACTGAAGAGTTGTGAAGTTTGTTCTTGTTACCTCCCTCTTAACTGCCTAAAACAATTTGGATAAAGGCTCTGTTCCTGGAATAGAGCTATCCCCAAAGATATTGGTGAAGGATATGAGCTGGTTGTGTGATGGGGAAACTCAGCAGGGTCTGGAGAGCAGAATCCACTCTGTGTCTGCTATCTCTGCCTGGCCCAGAAAATTCCCGCCCCCATCCCCCCCCCCCCCCTGAAAACATGTGCTTCTCCATCTCCTTGCAAATCACCTTGCTCACCTTTGAAATTTCCAACCACTACCCCCACCATCTTCTTTCATTTTAGCTGAAGATGGTATTTAAGATGAAGGCTTCAACAATTTTAGTTTTCCTGAGTCTCTTCCATGTATTTGAAATTGAGAAAGTGAAGTTGCTCACTCATGTCTGATTCTTTGCAACCCCATGGGACTGTAGCCTACTAGGCTCCTCCGTCCAAGAAAATTTTCAGGCAAGATTACTGGAGTGGGTTGCCATTTCCTTCTCCAGCGGATGTTCCTGATCCAGGGATCAAACCCGGGTCTCCTGCATTGCAAGCAGATGCTTTACCATCTGAGCCACCAGGGAAGCCCTGTATACATGTTATTAAATCTGTCTCATGTTAATTTAATTCTTAGACCAGCCAGAAAAACCTAGGAAAAGAGAGGAAAATTTCTTCCTTCCTGACAGTAGATGCAACATTAATACCTCTGAAAATGACACCCAGAGCCTCTACTTAAGGCCTCAATAAAATTTGAGCTTTACAAAATAGGGGGAAAAATAACTTTGTTTTATGATCACAGATGGTGTTTCATATTTTTAGTTTTTGGATTTAACTTATAGCTCCATTCTCTTTGACCAGTACAGCTAGTTTATGGAATTGCTCAACAATTTCTAAGGATTATCAAGAGTCAAAAATTATTTTTATTTTTTCAAATGGTATTTTTAGATTGCACAAAGAGACAAATTCATCACACATACTGAAGTTCCGAGATGAATAAATCTTTATTTTCTGGTTTATTCTTTATGCCTTTCAAAATACATATTTTAGTTTCTGTGCTTGCATCTTAGGACCCAATTTCTTGATATAGTGGTGGGCACATCACATTTTCTAATGAGAATGTGTACAGTATAGAATTGGATTTTCACCCACAAGCTATAAAATGTACAGCCTATATTTTCAAAGACTTTTTTCTGTTGGGTATAGCTGTTTCACTGTTTAGGTTGGTGCCACAGCAAAAAGGATCATCTGTAAATAAACAGCTGCTTAGAAAATAACACATCTTAGGTACTCTTTTAAATTTCAATGGGTTAGGATGTAACCAAGAGAGACATAACTCATACTTTCTTTCAAAGGTTCATCTTGAGTAGGAAAATGTAAGTTGTATTTTCTTCTTAAGATATAGAAGAAAAATAATTAGTCCTTAGAATTTACTCATAGATTCACTTTTCCTTGACCATGAAAATAAAATGTGCAGTTAGCAATGATATTAAAGTGTCAACATAGCTCTGCTTATAAAATAAATGTTTGAGAAAAATCTTTGCACAAATACTGTTGTTACTGAATTGTTGAGTGATTGCAACTCATGTCCTTGCCGAGGCTGATGTAAAGGGGCTATTTTTCAAAGCTATCAGCTCAAGCTATGTCTACTCCACAGACCTAATAGAATTAAGACAGAAAGTAATAGAGAATCTCCATTAACAGACACAAGTGCTTAAGACGGTGAAGTCACTGAATGGTGCAGTCAAATTTAAACCGATTATGGTATTGACTGTTTCCATATGACCTACTCATTCTCTAAAATGATTGACACTATTTAGATACATACACATTATATTAATAATAAGCACATATGAGTATAATATATACCATTATTTTGACCTAACACATTGCAGGGGAATTCCAGTGAAAATTTTGTATTAGAAAGTGATTAGTTGTAGAAACGTTATCTTGTGACATATAGGATCAAATCAGAAAATATTGTTAACAGATGTAGCAAACTTCTACTTCTTGATAAGCTGAGGATTGAGTAAAGTAGATGATCACTAAACTTGCTGAATCAGGTTCTGTGCCAGTATCTGTATGCTACCCTTGAGTTCAGTAAGAATGAACAGATTAATAGCAGTTCAGTTAGCTGAATAACAACTGATTTCACTGTCCTCTAGTGGAATTGAAGAAGAATAAGTAAAACAAAACATCTTTAGAGGTTGAATGTTTAGTTCAAACACAATTAACATAAATCTAACTAAAAGAGTCATACCAAAGCAGTATCTAATTAACCTCATTTAATTCAGTTTGATATGTATTTAGATCACATAACATTCCCTGACTGTGTATACGAAATGGGATAAGAATGTGATTTATGAAAAAAATATATAAACATTATATATATGTAAGTTATGAAACATCTGGAATGCATTCTGAGTTCTTGGCAATAAGTGCTTTCTGTTGGCATTTTATATTATTTTGGGAATAATTTTTGCTTGCTTATTTTGTCTTCATTTATTTTTGATTTTATATTATCCAATCGTTCAAGTACAGGATGGGAATAACACCTTATAACTCCCTCAAGAAATGGTAATGCTGGTGGGTCAATTGGAATGTCTCGGTAATGTCAACTGTAGGAAATGGATGCTGAATTTTCTCATATAACAAGAAGCATGTGAGCCAGTGAAGCTGCTGGCCCTCTGGCTGCCTGTGCCCATCCAGTCTTATTTCTGTGATTCCCTTGGCGTGTCTTCATGGTGTGAGCAGCTGCTATGGCTCTGGTTTTCATGTTTATGTCTCCATGGTAGTGCCAAGAGTCTCCTGCCTTCATCTCATTAGCTAGATCAGTGACATAAGTAAACCCCATCTGTGAGACAGACTGAAAAAAGACATATTTAGCTTTTACAATCTCTCTAGCAAGTGCAGGCAAGGAGACAGTGGTTGGGATGGAGGTTAGGGTGAGCTTGCAGTCTTCATGACAGCTAGTGGGTACAATTGGTCCCATTACATATTTTCGAAAGGAAAGCATAAAGTTAAATAACTGCTTTTATTACTCCCAAATGAGGAGAAATTGTGCATGAAAAAAGATCTAGTTTGCGAGAGGGAAGAGGAGTAAAGACAATGGCAAGAACTCAGGAAAGGATTTTAAAATTAATGTCTTATAAGCACACATTTTGCTTAATCATGAAGGGTCTGAAATCTACCTGTAAGGTGTTTAAACATCAGCATCTTGCTATTATGACTTAGGTGAAGTACTATAAGAAAACAATATTAAATTCCTTGCTATTATATACTTTTAATGTATATAATATATAAGAGAAGAGCATAAGTCAAATAGAAGTTTTAGTAGAAATAGATTGCTTTTATGATGATAAAGATATACCCCCTTATCAGAAAATGAGTGATTGCTTTTTTAAAAAACTATTTTTATATCCTGGGTATTTATATTTAGTTAATTTATATTAACTAATTTACTTAACCATATTGTGTACCTAAAAAAAAAAGTATCTGAATTTAAACCTGAATAGTCACTATTTTTCTCCCATTTTCATAAAAAAACAAAACAAATTCATCTCAAAGCACAAGCTCTGAGACCCTGAACTAGCTATTTTGCTATAGAATTGATGTTTTGCCCTGACAGCCTACAGTGAGTCTAACCCCCTGGAGCAACTGCTGCATGCTAGATTCCCGGCCATTCTCACAAATTTCATAAAAATGTCCAAAGTTTTTACTTATACAAAATAACTCATTTTATTTTGTGGAGAGGAACAATTTTCCCTCCACCCTTCTAAGTTCTTTGGCTAGGGTAATAATTGAATTGACATAAGATAAAATTGATAAGCAAGAGAAAATGAAATTACATATGTGCAGAAGTCCTTTCAGGCTCTGAGGCCCATATGCAGTCAGGCACCTGGGGCTTAAATGTCATTCTGAGCTAAGGAGCAGAGGGGTAGGCATCTGGAGCTTCAAGAAGGAGGAAGAAAATTCACAGGAACATGGGAAGAGCAAATGTTTGGTAAACAAATGTTTACCATGCCACACTGAGGCAATGTGACACAGAGAGGAATTTAATCTCCAGGCTCACCAAGCTCCCCATCAGCTTACAACACCTCCATCATCTTTGTACTTATCTCACTGATAGTTCTCTTCCTGGACCAAATTCTCTACCAAAATTCTCTCAGGCAGAAGACGTTTTCTTGAATCTGCTGGATCTTGATTACCTTCAGCTCAAAAGAATCCACAGCTCAAAATGGTGGCGCATTTTGGGGAGACTTGTTCTGAACCCCTCCAGTCCCCTCGCAATTTAAAATAATCCTAAGGGATCAAATGGCAGTTTGTAAGATATTGAAATATAAGCTATATTTATAAAGACAGATGAAGAAAAGAAAAATGACATCTCTGAAAAATGCAAATATTTATGGCAAAATTCTGAATTTTAAACTCAGTACTTTTTGAAAGTTTTGATTTAACAAAGATAGTCATAAATATACAGCACTGGTTTATTTTAGCTCACCAAATTTTCTGTGTTTATATGGATAGAACCACTATTGAACTGTAGGTTATAAATAAAAGTGGGAAAATCTTCACAATTATATCTGATGAAAAAATGCTTAAGGAAGAAATTTAAACATTTTAATTATTTTTTGAATAAAGCTAAAACCCTTTCCTAAGAGACATAAATTATATTTTACTAAAGAGAGAAATATTATTAATGAAAAATGAAGAAATGTCACTTCTCTAAGATTAAGCATTTAATAATTTTAATCAAAATACAGGGTTTTGGATCTTTATGAATTTAAAGTATTCTAAAAATAAAATAATAATACTGGTAAGATATCTTACAAAGAAAAGTGAAGACTTTTTCATGAGATATTATATTTGACATTATATTTATGTTTGATATTTTCAAATATCAAAATTGATAATGATAAAAAATAATAATAGTTCAAACAGCATTATACTAATATTGGAATAGACAGATCACTGTAATACAAAAGTCCTAAAACAGATTCATATATATGTTATACTTTCATGTTTTGAACCATAAATTAAATGAATTCCTTATGAGCTCTTAATTTTAAAAAGTTACTGACTTGAAGAAAAAATTGTACAGAAGGTAATGCTTTGAATATTTTAATGTATTCAAAATCATAAAATCAACCTCTTTCTGGCAATACAGACTAGGTTATTCAAACTAATCATCCTTCTGAAAATTGCTAATAAAATTCTTGATAACATCAAAAATTTGAAAAAAAATCAAAATGAACTAAGCCAAGTTAAAAAGGGATAAGAAAGAAAACACATCTTGGCAGAGTTAGATTTGTACCCGGACTGCAAATTATCAATTAATATATTCAACCACATTAGTAGAATTAAATGAAAAATATACAACAATTCTCTCAGCTGACACAAAAATCAAAAGCAGTTTCAAATCTGTGAGTAACTATCAAAGTAGGAATATAAATAGATGTTCTTAAATAAATGTTCAAAACATATAACAGAATAACAAGGCTATCCATGTGACAGCCTTCATATCTTTTCTACCTTGTGCTAGAATTCTAGCCAGCTCAATAAAGTGAGAGAGAGCAAGAGAGAATTACAAAAAAAGAAACAAATCTGTTATTACTTGCAGATATAATTGTGTATAAATTCATTAATTAATGGAATTGTAAGTATTGCAACATACAAAGAAATTATCAATATATCCCTATATGCCAAAGGCTGGCAAATATTTTCTGTTGACAGCCAGATATTAATTATTTTAGGTTTTGCAGTTCATAGGGTCTCTCTCAAAACTACTCAATTCAGTCCTTGCAGCCCAAGAGTAGTACTTCAAATACATAAAGAAATATACTTAACTGTGTTCTAACTAACTTTATTTACAAAATCAGGATAAGGGCCAGATCTGGCTACAGGCTATAGTCTACCAACTCTGATATCTACTAACTACCAAGTGATAAAGTTCAAATTGAGAAACAAATAGAAGTATTGTTTTATAGAAATATTTTTAAAGATGCAAATAATTCTTTAAGAAATACATAAAACTTTATTGAATACAATAAAGAAATAAATGGAAGAAGATACTGTGTTGCTGTACAAAGCTCATTCAACTCAAAATGATTACGTGTAGTACAAACTAATCAAAATCCTTTAGGTTTGTTTATATGGACTTCGTGGAACTTGACAAACTAATTCCAAAAGTTAAGGATTGGTAAGGCTTTTTTGAAGTAGAAGGGAGTGGTAGAAGGATTTTTCTCTACCAGAAAATAATTACTTTTAAAGTCATTGTGATGAATGTGGCTATGGACAAGTAGAAAAAAATGGGCCACTTGAACAAAAAAGGGAAACCTGAGAAGTATTCACATATTGGCTCTTCATCATATGACAGAGGTGACATTGTAGAGCAGTGCTGAAAATAATGCTATCTAAGATACCTACCAGGTGAAAAAAATGAACCCCTATCATAGACTGCACAAAAAAAATCTACCCCAAGTGGACCAAGGAACTAAAAGAAAAGTGCCAACTATATATCTTTGAAGGAATTAAATAGACAAATATTGTTATGATTCTAGGGACCTGTAGGAAAAAGTAATTTAAGCGAGTCAAAAAGTAAATACTTTTCAATAAAAACTATCAATAAATTTAATCACATTAAACTGAAACCCTGATAAGTAGGAGAAATAAAATTATATAGACAGTGGGGGGAGACATTTGTCACAAAGATTACTGACAAAAGAATTAATATAAGAAATACATAAGTAATACCTATAAATCAACAGGAAAAACATAAAAATTGGTCAATAATATGGAACAGGGCCTTTTACAAAAGTAGAAATCCAAGTAACGAATGTGCTCAATCTCAATTATTAACTATGTAAAACATTTTAATGTTTTACTATTAGACTCTTGCTGAATTGGTGGGTTTTAAACGATGTGTTTGTTATATATTTCACGATTATAGAAGGATCCTCTCACAAAGATATTCTTATTAGCCTCTTCAACTTTTAAAGAGAAGAACCTAGAAACAAGGGGCTTCCCAGGTGGTGCTAGTGGTAAAGAATCTGCCTGCCAATGCAAAAGATGCAAGAAATGTAGTTCTGATCCCTGTATTGGGAAGATTCCCTGAGTAGCAAATGGCGACCCACTCTAGTACTCTTGCCTGGAAAATCCCATGGAGAGAGGAGCCTAGTGGGTTGCCGTCCGTGGAATCTCAGAGTTGGACATGACTGAGTGACTGAGCGTGCGTGCACACACACACACACACACACACAATGAGAAACGGAATAAGGAAGTTTTTCAAATCACACAGCCAATCCGTGGTAGCCTCAGATTGAAACCATTCCAAATTATCAATGTGGCCCAACTTCAGAATGAAGGTTTCCCTTTTGAGTACTCACTGAATGGTTAGCCCTTGGATGCTATCTCACATCTTTCAGCAGGTGCTTGATTGAATGTTTGCGTTATGTTGGATAGGGAGGTGCAACAGCCAGGAAACTCTGAGACAAAATAAAGCTACTAGAAGGGAAAGTCTGGATTCTGTGTCCTGGCAGACCTCTTTGAATTGAATTTCATTCCATGTGAAAGGAAGCATTAGCAGTAAGGTCCGGAAGAAGTTGTTTTCTTGTGAGAAAGTTTTAGAACTTGTGCCCCGGGTACTTGCTTCAGATTTCGATAGTGACAGTGCAAATGGTCATTGGGAAACGGATCTTTGTTTCTCTAAAGAACTTGACGCTGTTCGGAAGGAGGAGAATGGAAGGTTGGAAGGTTTGAAAACCTTGGTACCTATTGCCTCTAGGGTGGATGCTGATTTTCTAGCTGTGAGAAACAAGCAGCAAGAGCTTTAAGGCAGCCCCAGGCTTCTTCCCTGGTGAACTGGGATAGAAGACAAACAGGGCAAAAATAGAGTGTGAACTCCAGTGTGTAGATAGGTTTGTAGTCTTCAAAATACTTCCTCAGGTATTATTAGTGAGAATGTCCCAGAGTCCCAAGGATCCTTCCTTCGCTGGTAGGAACACAAAGAGAAAACTTGGAATATTGACTCAAATGGAACATCGTTTGTGTCAACAGACTGTGAAACCTTAGAAAGTTTCCCAATGCAGGTGCAGCATACATAAGGATAGGTGTGGGTAAGCTATATTTGAACTGGCTTGCTTTGAGGGAGTGTTAAGTAAGGTAAAATGATAAGTTAATTAGTAATTTAGATTTTCAAGAGCAAAACATACCTATAGCTACTTATAAATATTTATTTTAATAAGTATCCCAAGTGAAGCTTAATTTAAATATTCATATGTTTTCAAAGGCAATCTACCTCTTAATTGATGATGAATAATAAACAGCACCATATAAAAGTGGAAATCCAAGAGATAAATACGCATATAAGGAGATTGCTTCCACCTCATTATTATTTACTTTAAAAGATTTTAATGTTACACCAGTATACCCTATTTTTTGCTGACTTGATGGGTATTAAATTATGTATATTTTTATATGATTTATGTCACAATTAAAGGAGGAAAATACCATGAAAACAAATAAACCAAAGTAAGAAAAATTGTTCTTAATTTTCCAAAATGCAAAGAAAAGAATAGTTCAAGTAAAAAGTTAAACGATTAAAGACAACACACTTTATTGTTAAGGTAATTTATAAACCCTTATAATATTCTATGATCAGGTGAAAAAAAGGCAGCATAGGTTCTACCCAATTAACTTTATATTATATTAAAACTTTTACACAGAGCAATCACCCAGTCTTTTTATAGTAGTGTAAACTTTTTTCCCTGTAGCCTCTAAGAACATATCACATAATTTATTTCTTATATTCATCCCTTATTTTCTATCTCTATGCTGCTGCTACTGCTAAGTCGCTTCAGTCCTGTCTGATTCTGTGCGACCCCATAGACAGTAGCCTACCAGGCTCCCCTGTCCCTGGGATTCTCCAGGCAAGAACAGTGGAGTGGGTTGCCATTTCCTTCTCCATCTCTATGCTGGAGTGCAAAATCCTAGAAAAGGGGCTTTGTTCAATTCACTAAAGTATCTCATGCAAAGAGAATATGCGCCTGATAAATATTATTGACTAAATGGTTGTAAAGTAAATTCATTAACGTATAAGGCTAAATGCAACTTAGTGTTAATGAAACTGATAGCAAGAGGAGTGAATATCACGGGAAAGGTTTACACATTTGTTGGTTTTACTAAATTACAGAGGAAAAAAATGTGAAATGTCACTGTTTTTGAAAAAGGGAATTGATAGTTTGTCAGTTCAGTTCAGTCACTCAGTCGTGTCTGACTCTGCGACCCCATGAATCGCAGCACACCAGACCTCCCTGTCCATCACCAACTCCCAGAGAATACCCAAACTCATGTCCATGGAATCGGTGATGCCATCCAGCCATCTCATTCTCTGTCATCCCCTTCTCTTCCTGCCCCCAATCCCTCACAGCATCAGAGTCTTTTCCAATGAGTCAACTCTTCACATGAGGTGGCCAAAGTATTGGAGTTTCAGCTTCAGCATCAGTCCTTCCAATGAACACCCAGGATTGATCTCCCTTAGGATGAACTGGTTGGATCTCCTTGCACTCCAAGGGACTCTCAAGAGTCTTCTCCAACACCAAAGTTCAAAAGCATAAATTCTTCAGCACTCAGCTTTCTTCACAGTCCAACTCTCACATTCATGCATGACCACTGCAAAAACCATAGCCTTGACTAGACGGACCTTTGTTGGCAAAGTGATGTTTCTGCTGTTTAATATGCTGTGTAGGTTGGTCATAACTTTCCTTCCAAGGAGTGTGTCTTTTATTTTCATGACTGCAATCACCATTTGCAGTGAGTTTGGAGCCCCCAAAAACAAAGTCTGCACTGTTTCCACTGTTTCCCCATCCATTTGCCATGAAGTGGTGGGAACAGATGATCTTAGTTTTCTGAATGTTGAGCTTTAAGCCAACTTTTTCACTCCCCTCTTTCACTTTCAACAAGAGGCTTTTTAGTTCCTCTTCACTTTCTGCCATAAGGGTGGTGTCATCTGCATATCTGAGGTTATTGATATTTCTCCCAGCAATCTTGATTCCAGCTTGTGCTTCTTCTTCCAGCCAGCGTTTCTCATGATGTACTCTGCATATAAGATAAATAAGCAGGGTCACAATATACAGCCTTGACGTACTCCTTTCCTGCTTTGGAGCCAGGAGTATGCCAGNCTCTAATTTTCTTGAAGAGATCTCTAGTCTTTCCCATTCTGTTGTTTTCTCTATTTCTTTGCATTGATCGCTGAGGAAGGTTTTCTTTTCTCTCCTTGATATTCTTTGGAACTTGCCGGGAGCAAGCACGAGGAATCCCGCTCATAGCAAAGATCATGAGGAAGAGACTTGACAGGCAAAGGCGAGTCAGGTCTCAAGGGGTCCTCTGCCCGAGCATCTACCCTGAAACCAAAATCTGTTTACTGTTTCCTATACTAGACTCTTCTGATATTAATGGGGGGCTATCCCCGACCACCTTTCTCTAAAGAAAATTAACTTAGAACTCTAGTTAATAAGTCTCCTGGGCGTAAAAGGAGTGTCTCAGCTGAAACCCCCTCTGATAGCTTTCTAACTTGCCTGACAGGTTTTCCGGACTTTTACAACTGCGCATGTGATTGTTTACAGCCTCCCAACCATGAGAGGCACAGAAAGCTTAAAAACATTCTAGGAAAAATCATTAGAATAGAACTGATTAAGGGTTTCATTGTGGAGCTGATACTTTCATATGCTTTNCAGGTTTTCCGGACTTTTACAACTGCGCATGTGATTGTTTACAGCCTCCCAACCATGAGAGGCACAGAAAGCTTAAAAACATTCTAGGAAAAATCATTAGAATAGAACTGATTAAGGGTTTCATTGTGGAGCTGATACTTTCATATGCTTTATTTGTTGTGTACCCGGGAGTGCATTAATTAATATAGTTGGTATATAGAAAAAACAAGTAGCAACATGGATCTTTGAGTTAAGTACTTTCTTTGTTATAACCCACTGCACCTTTGTTCTACAGGGATGTAGCTTTGTTTAGTACTTTGAGGGTGATGCAGATTAAAGAAACACACTTCAGGGAAAATTAGATTAACATTCATCAAGGAAGAGAGCCATAAAATGTTAACAGGCCTCTTGGCCAGAAGATAATGTAAATCACCTGAGACCTTTTGCATACTGAAAGACATGCAGAAAGAAAGCCTAATATCTATAAGGGTCAGGACTGCTGCCCCTGCACGACTCTGCATCTTCCATTATGTAAAACTTAGGGTATATAAGCACATTTTGAAAATAAAGTTATGGGGTTTTTGCACAAGCTTGGCCTCTCCTATGTCAGTTCTTTCTCTCTCTTTCTTCCTCTCCCTTCCTCTCTTTTTCAGGCTGAATTCCTGTCTGGAACACAAGGCTCGCATATCTACTAATTTTGCCTCGGCTTCTAAGACTCAAACGGGGAGGCGCTTTGTGTCTCCACTCCTTTGGGAGACCAGGAGGGCGCCTGTGGCCTAATGTAGACAGTGCAAGTTCCTTGTCTCAGGACTTTATTGGCTTCTTGTGTAAACCAAAGAATCTCAGCCCCTTTTTCTCTACATTATTCTCTTCTAATCTCTCTTTATATCTCTAAATAAATAATTCTTTCCTGATTGCTGATGCCATCTCCCCTTTGAATTATCCTGGATCCACCAGGGCTGGAACCCGGCAGGAACTCTCCATTCAGATGCTTATATCTTTTGTTTTCTCCTTTGCTTTTTGCTTATCTTCTTTTCACAGCTATTTGGAAGTGCTCGTCAGATAGCCATTTTGCTTTTTTGCATTTCTTTTCCATGGGGATGGTCTCGATCCCTGTCTCCTGTACAGTGTCATGAACCTCCACTGATAGTTCACTAGGCACTCTATCAGATCTAGTCCCTTAAATCTATTTTCCACGTCCACTGTATAGTCATAAGGGATTTGATTTAGGTCATACCTGAATGGTCTAGTGGTTTCCCCTACTTTCTTCAATTAAGAGTTCATGATCTGAGCCACAGTCTGCTCCCCATCTTGTTTTTACTGACTGTATAGAGCTTGTCCATCTTTGGCTGCAAAGAATATAATCAATCTGATTTTAGTGTTGACCANGGGATTTGATTTAGGTCATACCTGGATGGTCTGGTGGTTTTCCCTACTTTCTTCAATTTAAGTTTGAATTTGGCAATAAGGAGTTCATGATCTGAGCCACAGTCAGCTCTCGGTCTTGTTTTTGCTGCCTGTAGAGAGCTTCTCCATCTTTGGTTGCAAAAAATAATCTTTGATAGTTTGTATAGTATATCTATTTGGTATTGGCATCTGACAATGATGCAAACATTGATTCCTAAATAGTTTTCTAAAAGTTGAGAAGACATAGGTCAAGCAACTCAAAAGCTTTTCCATCACCCTTCTCATCATGACACTGCAAAATTCACATAACATAAAATTAATTAAAGTATATAATTTAGTGGCACTTAGTATATCATTTATGTATAACCACCACCTCTGTAAAGTTCCCAAATATTTTCACCACAAACTATTAAGAAGTCACTCCACATTCCCAACTGATCTCAACCACTGGTAACCACCAATCTTCTTTGTCTGGAGGTACCTATCATGGACATTTCATATAAGTGGAGTCATAAATATGTGGTCTTTTCTGTTCTGATTATTTCAGTTAGTATACTGTTTTTGAGGGGCTTCCCAGGTGGCTCAGTGTTACAGAACATGCCTGCTAATGGAGGAGACACCAGAGATGTGGGTCAGAAAATCTTCTGGAGTAAGAAATGGCAACCCACTCCAGTACTCTTGCCTGGAAAATCCCATGGACAGAGGAGCCTGGTGGGCTACCGTCCATGGGATTGCAAAGAGTTGGACATGACTGAGCTTGTGCGCACACACACATGCACTGTTTTTGAAGTTCATCCATACTGTTGTAGGCAGCAAACTTCATTTCTTTTTAAAGGTGAATATTTCTTTGTATGTACATGCCACAATTTGTTTCTCTATTTCTGTTGTAATAGGTTGTTTACACCTATTGGCTCTTGTGAATAATACTGCAGTGAATATTGCTACAAATATCTGTCCAAATTCTATGTTCAAATCCTTTGAGGCATATACATAGGAGGGGAGTTGTTGAATTATATAGTAATTCTGTTTGCTTTCTGAGTTTTGCATCATAAGTTTTGCTTTTCAGTTTGCATCAAACTGCATCATTTTGCATTCCCACCAGAATTGTATGAGGATTCTAATTTTTCCACATCCTCACCAAACCTTATTTTCCATTTTTTAATGTTATAATCATCCTAGTGCATGTGATGTGGTATCTCATTGTGGTTTTGACTGGCATTTCCAAAATGATTAATGCTTTTGAGCATTTTTTCATGTGCTTGTTGGCAATTTGTACATCTCCTTTGGAGAAAAGTCTTTAAAGTCAATTTTTAGATTTTTATTGTTGAATTTCAAGAGTTCATTATATACTGTTGATATTCAACCTTTTTCATATACATGATTTGCAAATATGTTCTCTCATTCTATTGATTATTTTCCCCTATTTTGATAATAATAATTTGATGACAGAACACATAATGTCACTCTGGAAAATATATTAAGATATTTTGAAATCAACTACAGATATCACAACAAGTGAAATTATATTTGAACATCTGCAGATATTATAAATTAAAATAATTTATAATCAACCATAAGGTTATTTAAAAATCTATTTATTTAAAAATTTGTTTCAGCTAAATCTATGGTAATTTTTATATAAAGTCTATAAAAACATCTTAAGTGAACATATAACTGATTCTACAAATTACACACTAAAATTTCAGAGTAGATATACTTTTGATGTAAGTAAAATTTCCTCCTTTTTATTAAATTGGAAATTTAAATAGTAAAATATAAGAAATTTATCAATTACAATCATTTTAACAATACAGCATCAAAAATTAATATAATTGATATTGTTTTAATATAATTTATATTGTTAAAGTAATATTGTAATTTATGATGTTATGATCAGTATCACCTACCCAAAGATAATAAGCCATCCCAGTACTACTTAATAGGCTGTATTGTCTATTCCAGTAATAAAATTTGTATAACTTCCTTTAACCTGAGTTAGGATTTTAATTTTCCTTTCATGCTATTTTTCTTTGCAGCCAACATATGTTTTCCACAACAATGAGAATTATGTGCCTGGAGAATCCAGGCTCTAGTTTTAAAGTGAAATAGATGCTATAAAATGCTGTATCTTGAGTTTTGATCATAAAATTTCCAAATGTAGGTATCTCGATCAAGTACTAAAACAAGACAACTCTTTCTTTTATCATACTGAAATAGCTGGTTATTGCTTCTCTGGGGAATTGGTGTATTACCTTCAAAGACAGAACTTTAGTGTCATCTGTTGCTGCAATAAATGTTCAGTACTGTCCCCAGTGTTGAGTGAAATGTTGAGTGAACTTGAGTTTACTTTCCCAATTCTGTAGCTGAAAATAATTGCTTTGCTTTTCCCAAGTGATAGTTGTAGCAAAATAGTTTTGAAAAGAAACTAGTTCCTAAGTATGGGTTATTGAAATTAATTAGTGTTCGCATCGCACTGTGAGCTGTCATCCCTGGAGGAGTGCAGTAATGAGCATTGAGATTAACTACACACACTGGGGACATCTTGTACTATTATGCCGTAATGTTTTATAAAAATACATATTCCTTCACAGACAAAAATATACTAAGTACTTGGATACATCCACACACCTAGGAGGATGAGGATATAGGAAACGTAGCATCTTAAATATTTCTTGTACCATACTATCTGGTTTACCATAATATTTTCTCAAGCAATATTTCCAAGTGTCTGTTCTTAAAACTAGCATAGCTTAACAACACACTGTTATCAAATAGTCACTTTTAAAATAACACAACATTTGGTTTAATGACCCCCTTTTAATTAATTGAAAGGACTGTGTTTAGAAAACTGATGATTTATCAAAACAAAGTCAAGTGATGGATAATGGCAAACACACAACTGTAGTCAGTTTGTCTGTTTTCTTTATTTCCTATAATCTCACCAGGTATTGGCCAAGTTTCAAATTTAGTCAAAACATTTGCTCCAAGAAGGACTTTAAATATTAACCTACTTTGGTTTATTCACAGCCTGATTAAACAGGTAATTAAAACTTACAGATGCATGTCCCTGTTAAATTACTGTAGCTTGAATGAATTTGTGGGGTAGATTATTAGTTGTACATAGGCTGGCACAAAATAAAGCGGTCGTTGTGAAGAAGACATAACAAGATTCAGTATTTTCTATCTTTTACATGTTTATTTAAGGATTTCTTTTAATTAACTTGAAAGAAGTGAGAAACTTGGAAAAACTGTGGAGTCTACATGCGACTGAAGAACACTTTTTTTTTTTTACCTCAACTTTCTTCAGCTAACACTATTGTTCATTGTTCCCTTTCTGAATGGGATGGATGATCAAGAAAATTCTATCTGCATTAAAATCCTTTTGTGACAAATAAAAGAATTAGGACATAAATATTTCCCGAATATGTTGAAATGATCAGTCATGATGACTAACCACCAGAAGTGTGGTCAAGTTTATATCATGTATCTTTCCTGTTTGTCGGACTGCCTGAATTTCAAATTAGCCCGAATTATTAGAAAAAAATGGAGATTATAATATTTTAAGGATTGCTGTCAGTACTGAATGAGATGATGTAAGTGAAATTCCCCAGTACATCTTCAAGAACAAACTTACAAGTTTTGCTTCTTTAATTTATTTGCACACATAGAAGAGGTAAAGCATAAAAGAAGAATAAAACAAAAGAGCTTTGGACTTGATCTCTTCCATATGCTGCTTTAAGTTTAAATATGTTTTATACTCTCTCTGAGACTGTTATTCAGGTAGTTTACCTTTAAAACTAAACAGTAATTTCTTTAAGTAACTGGGAAGACAAAGGGAAAGAAGATACTTTCCAGAAATAATATTGGCATTTTGTATATACTCAGAAATTATTTACCTTAAAAATTTTTAATTGTAATTTCATATATATATATATTTATTATATGGGCTTCCTTAGTAGCCCAACTGGTAAAGAATCTGCCTGCAATGCCGGAGATCCTGGAACGATTCCTGGGTTGGGAAGATCCCCTGGAGGAGGGATATGCTACCCACTCCATTATTCTTGCCTGGAGAATCTCCATGGGCAGAGGAGCCTGATGGACTACAGTCCGTGGGGTCACAAAGAGTCAGACGCGACGGAGTGACTAAGCATATATTTTTATTTTATATTTGCTCAGCAGTCTATATTATTCTAATTCAGGATTCTTGAGACAAAGCAAATGCAAACATCTCAATTTTCCATTTTTTCTTAGTGCAGCATGTCTATTGAAAATCTGCTACATGCTTGTGTTTAAAGATATGATGCATTAATAGGATTTCCATAATGAAATATAATTGATTATACCAATCATAAGTGATAAGCAATTCAGTGCCAGATGAGGAAAAGTAGCAAGAGGAAAATTAAACAGGGTACAGGTTAAAGAATGGTGTATTGAAGTGTAATGGCAGGAGTGGCCAGTGAAATACAAGGTGATCAAGAAATTGTAGGAATTCTTCCTGTGACAATTGTAAATTTAATGTAGTTCCAATAAAAAATAGAATGTGATATTTATCTAGACACAGTGATTCTAAAAAAGTCAGAAAGCATAAACAAAAATGAAGGGGAAAAAAAGATAGCTCTACTAGAGTTTAGGTACTGGGTGATATAACAGATCAATGGAGAAATAAAAGGTTATTCCAAAATGTTGCTTAGAAAAGTATCTAAACTTTTAGAAAATTACTGATCTTTACCTTATATCATATACCACAATCAGCCAAGACAAAATTAATAGACTTAGGTAAAAAGTAAGCTATTAATAAGAAAGTATTTCTGAATACATAAACAATACTTTTGTATAAAGGATATTTTAGGTACAAAATGTAAAAGTAAACTACATAAAAATTTAAGACTTCTAAACATGTANTTGAGACAAAGCAAATGCAAACATCTCAATTTTCCATTTTTTCTTAGTGCAGCATGTCTATTGAAAATCTGCTACATGCTTGTGTTTAAAGATATGATGCATTAATAGGATTTCCATAATGAAATATAATTGATTATACCAATCATAAGTGATAAGCAATTCAGTGCCAGATGAGGAAAAGTAGCAAGAGGAAAATTAAACAGGGTACAGGTTAAAGAATGGTGTATTGAAGTGTAATGGCAGGAGTGGCCAGTGAAATACAAGGTGATCAAGAAATTGTAGGAATTCTTCCTGTGACAATTGTAAATTTAATGTAGTTCCAATAAAAAATAGAATGTGATATTTATCTAGACACAGTGATTCTAAAAAAGTCAGAAAGTATAAACAAAAATGAAGGGGGAAAAAAGATAGCTCTACTAGAGTTTAGGTACTGGGTGATATAACAGATCAATGGAGAAATAAAAGGTTATTCCAAAATGTTGCTTAGAAAAGTATCTAAACTTTTAGAAAATTACTGATCTTTACCTTATATCATATACCACAATCAGCCAAGACAAAATTAATAGACTTAGGTAAAAAGTAAGCTATTAATAAGAAAGTATTTCTGAATACATAAACAATACTTTTGTATAAAGGATATTTTAGGTACAAAATGTAAAAGTAAACTACATAAAAATTTAAGACTTCTAAACATGTTCAGTTGCTCAGTCATGTCCGACTCTGCGACCCCATGAATCGCAGCACGCCAGACCTCCCTGTCCATCACCAACTCCCGGAGTTCACTCAGACTCATGTGCATCGAGTCAGTGATGCCATCCAGCCATCTCATCCTCGGTCGTCCCCTTCTCCTCCTGCCCCCAATCCCTCCCAGCACAGAGTATTTTCCAATGAGTCAACTCTTCACATGAGGTGGCCAAAGTACTGGAGTTTCAGCTTTAGCATCATTCTTTCCAAAGAAATCCCAGGGTTGATCTTCTTCAGAATGGACTGGTTGGATCTCCTTGCAGTCCAAGGGACTCTCAAGAGTCTTCTCCAACACCACAGTTCAAAAGCATCAATTCTTCGGCACTCAGCCTTCTTCACAGTCCAACTCTCACATCCATACAAAAGTACATTAAATATAATAAAATAAACCCAACATATTTATTAAAGGACTTTAACAGATGAATCCGTAAGTTTACTGAGTCAAGTCTGACAACGTAGAGGTCCTAGAATTATGCTTGCATGGCAGCCCCTAGCCACATGTGACCATTAAGCACTGGAGATGTGACTGGACAGTCTCACCAGATTGCCTCAACTTCATCTCTCTCAGGAGTGTGTTTAGAGCCTGATGGTAAAGGTACTAATAATGATGATGATGATTTTGTTATATATCATTTAGCATTTTCTTCTACATTCACTCCCTCTTTCATTCTTGGTTTTCACTTGCTGGAATTTGGGGAGTCAAGTAATTTTGGTTCCATAAAACACTTTCTGAATTACATAATGACTCTGAAATGTTAATTTCAAGGTCAAATGACTCAAGAATGCCATGTTGTATATACAACTGGAAAGAAAAAAGAAATGTTGAACAATCGACTCCAAATAAAGCTATCACAATATTGGCTATGAAGAACCAGGCAGTGTAGAGAAAGAAAAGTCTATGTTCTAAAAGAAAATTTTAAATCCCCAGTAAATCCCCCTTATCCACTTTAGCTCTGTTTGGAGATGGGCTTATGGAGTCATGTCTGAGATTTTCAGCTGTCTGTTATTGGATGGCGGCAGATTCAGATCATATAAACTTTTATAAACACAAGTGATACTTGGGAATTGACTGCATATATCTGTGATGCTGGCCAATGTACATCCCTAGATTCTGAAAACCTGTGTCAGAATCTACTTTTCCCCAAAATAGCCTAATGACTAACAGAATATTCCACTATTGATAGCATTTCAAAGTTGGTAGAACACAAAATGAACAGATATGAACACTTAATTTGCTTTGATTAAATAACTGCATTTATAAATTTGTATGAAATTGTGAAGAGAACTGTGATATAGACAAATCATGTATGACGGTATCATATTTATTGATGTTGCTGCTACTTTTACTTTCTTAATGCAATAACAATTTTAGTTTGAAGAATAGTTAATGATGGAGATGATCATTAAACATTTAAAAATATCCATCATCCCATTATACACAAATGACCACAGATCATATTTTTGTTATGTAGCTGTCCATGTGTGTTTATATGTCCATAAGTACCGAGTCTTAATAACATTCTATTTGTTCCTCTCTTTCTTTGCTTTTCAATTGGTGTAAAGTCTCTGTTGTGCTTAGGATCAAAGATGATGCTATGAAGCACTTTGCACTTTTCTCATGGAGAGGTTTCTCTAAATTTCAGTCTACTCTTCTTGTTGATCATAATCTATATCTTCTCGTTGTTATGAAACTGAATGTGCTGTCTTTATAATTCTGATTATTCAGTCAAAATTATAAATTGTTCTGTTGATGGCAACTAACTCATTTCAACTATGCAGCTCATGCTGCTAAGTCACTTCAGTCGTGTCCGACTCTGTGCGACCCTATAGATGGAAGCCCACCAGCCTCCCCCGTCCCTGGGATTCTCCAGGCAAGAACACTGGAGTGGGTTGCCATTTCCTTCTCCAATGCATAAAAGTGAAAAGTGAAAGTGAAGTCACTCAGTCGTTTCCAACCCTCAGCGATCCCATGAACTGCAGCCCATCAAGTTCCTCCATCCATGANTTCCAGCTTGTGCTTCATCCAGCCTGGCATTTTGTATGATGTACTCTGCATATAAGTTAAATAAGCAGGATGACAGTACACAGCCTTGACATACCCTTTTCCCAATTTGGAACCAGTCTGTTGCTTCATGTCCAGTTCTGATTGTTGCTTCTTGACCTTCATACAGATTTCTCAGGAGGCATGTGGGATGATCTGGTATTCCCATCTCTTTAAGAATTTTCTACAGTTTGTTGTTATCCACACAGTCAAAGGCTTTGGCATAGTCAATAAAGCAGAAGTAGATTTTTTTTTTTTTTGGAACTCTCTTGTTTTTTTTGATGATACAACGGATGTTGGCAATTTGATCTTGGTTCCTCTGCCCTTTCTAAATCCAGCTTGAACATCTGGAAGTTCACAGTTCACGTGCGGTTGAAACCTGGCTTGGAGAATTTTGAGTATTACTTTGCTAGTGTGTGAGATGAGTGCAATTGTGAGGTAGTTTGAACATTCTTTGGCATTGCCTTTCTTTGGGATTGAAATGAAAACTGACCTTTTCCAGTCCTGTGGTCACTGTTGAGTTTTCCACATTTGCTGGCATATCGAGTGCAGCATGTTCACAGCATCATCTTTTAGGATTTGAACTAGAAAATTTGAGCTATTTCTTCCAGGTATGTCTTAGTAAAAACTAATATCTCTTCTTTCAGTTGTCTTTATACCCATTTAGTGACCTCTCCTTAAAAGTCCTTCTTGTCCTCATTGAGACTGTGCACTCAGAATGGAGGTGAATCTGCTAACATCAAGTTTTTTAAAGTAAGTTTAAGTTGTAAAGATTGCAAGGAGAATGAAAAAAATCTACTTTCAAAATTAAGCAGTATTCATCCTGACATTTTTCTCTATGGTTATATTTGGTCAAGTAGCCAAACATATGTGAGTAAGAGAATAATATTATATTAGAGTCCAAAATCTGTTACTTTGGAAACTAGTAAGGTCATTTGATTTCTTTGAACTTTAGTTTCACATACGTAAAATGTGAGAAATTTAGACAGTATTTCTTTCTAAAGAAATGTTCTTTCCTTCTTCGTATTTCTGGTTTTAAAAAAGAATCTATTTTAATTGATTCAAGGTTAATACTATTCATCACAAAAATTCACATTTAGGAGCCTATGTAGTAAATCATTTTCAAAGTGATGATAATACAGTATAAACATTGAAGGGGGAAACTTAAACACCACTTAGTTTAGTCTTTCTCCTCCCAGCATAGACTTCATATTAATATCCACACCAAGAAATTATTTTCTATCAGCCAAATATTTTGTGAAATATGAAATTTATTACATTAAAACTTAACCTGTTTCACTGTTGGACAAGATGGCTTATCAGAATATTCTTACAGCTACCAGTTGCATTTCTAGCTCCTACTTAACATTAGTTAAATGTTTAGAGACCCCAAAAAATGTATCCCTAGTACTATGGAATACTGTCCAAGATGATGAATTTGAACAAGTGAGGATTCAAAGAGCCATTGTAGAAAAACCATGATATCATCTTTGGAAGGCAGAATCCTGCAAAGCATGACCCCATCCTCAAATTTCACACCCTATTTTCCCAGTACTGTGAATATAATGAGATATCACTCTGCAATTCAGTTATATTTTTTGGCACAATTAATTTACCTGAGGGAAATTTTCTAGCTGGTCCTGACCTAATCCTATGAACCCTTAAAAGCAAAAAGGTTTTTCAGGCTGGTGGCAGGAAAAAAAGTGAGAAGGATTTAAGATTTGAGAAAGATTTTCAACTTTCTGCTGTCTTTGAAGGAGGCCACGTGAAAAGGAAAGCAGATGGCTTCTAAGAGCAGAGAGTCACCCCAGCTTACAGATGCAAGGAAATGGAGACCTTAGCTCACAACTGCAAAGAACTGACTTCTGCCAACAGCCTGGATGAACCTGGAAACAGATTTCACGTGGACTCTTCAGGTGAGAACTCACCCCAGCAAACACCTTGATTACTGTTTAGCAATACCCTAAACAGAGAACCATGTTACATCCTGCCACATTTCTGACCCTCCAAACTGCAAGTTAATAGATAGGTTTTGTTTAAGCCACTATATTTATAGTAACTTTTTATACTATAACAGAAAAATAATAATACACTTTGTAAGAAATAACATGGTACGGAGTTTATTTATAAATAGGGTACTGATATGAGACAAATTTTTCCTAAAATTTTACCAATGGATCTAGAGTATTTCCCTCAAAAAAAGAATGTTTAATTAGGCTGTGATCATAAAAATTGCAATATTTCATCACAAAGACTGATATTTTATGTAAAGGAAAACATAATTGTACAATCCATAGAATTTGCAGAGAAGTCTCATATGCTAATAACCAGCATTAGAAATTTAGTCAGAAATACAGTAACTGAATAAAGGTGATTAATTCAAATGCATAGGCTTTTTTCATTTAATTAAGATGATCAGACACTTTGTAATCAAAAGTTATGGTGACACAAATTCTTCTGATTTACAAAGAAATGTTCTTTTATAAAAATACTTTGAAAACTGAAAACATTGTATAGAAAAAACATACAACTAGCACTTACTGAACAATTTCTGTGGGACAGGAGATATTCTAGTCATTTTGTATTAACCCACTTAGCACAAGAATTCTATGAGGAAATTACTATTAGCATGTTATTGATACTTTATGGATGAGGAAACTAACGCACAGGGAGATTGTGTTTATTTTCTTAAAGCCTCAGAGGTTGTGGCTGGTAAATTTGGACGCTGAACCCAGGCTCGAAAACCCATGGCCTAAACACTGTTTATTATTTGTATGTGTGTGACTTACAGAGATTGCACAGAACAAATATTGAAAATCATTTTATTGGTGTATGCTGATCACTGTCTCTCTTATGTTTTGAAAATAAACTATATATACCCTCTTGTCTATTACCTCAGCATCATCTCTCTAATTTTCTCTGAGAATCAGATATAGAAACAACATAATTGTCCATGAAGGCACAAATGGATACAGAAAATGTTTAAATGTACACAACAGAATATTATTCAGCCATGGAAAAGAATCAAATCTTGCTATTTGCTATAACATGGATGTATCTTGATGGCAATAAGCTCAGTAAAATATGTCTGACAGAGAAAGACCAATACTACCTGGTATCCCTTAAATGTGGAAAAATTTTTTTTAAGTCCAACTCATAGAAACAAAATAGGAAAACAATTGCCAAGGGCAAAAGGGTGAGAAAAATGGGGAAAGGCCATTAAAACAGTATGAACTTTCAGCTATGAGATGAATAAGGTCTGAGCATTTAACGTATAACATGGTGACTACAGTTGATAATGTATTGTATAATTGAAATTTGCTGAAAGATAGTACTTAAATGTTCTCACACATTCATATCATCTCACACATTATATAAAAATGTAAATATGTGTGAGGATGGATATGTTAATTTACTAGATAGAGATAATCCTTTTACACTTATCAGATCACCATGATATACACTTTAAATATCTTACACTTGTATATGTTAATCATACTTGAATAAAGTTTAAAAAAAAAAAAAAAGAACCGGGCATTTTCAGCTAAAAACATTCCATAGATAATGACTTTCCTGCTAACAGAATCCATTGCATTTTTTCCCCCCAGT
Source organism: Neotragus pygmaeus (assembly GCA_006410875.1). NCBI lineage: Eukaryota > Metazoa > Chordata > Mammalia > Artiodactyla > Bovidae > Neotragus > Neotragus pygmaeus. The sequence continues at coordinate 334,218 of SJYV01030546.1, forward strand.
AAGACTGTTATTCTTATTTTCCCCATGGAAAGAGAACAATCCTCCTGGCTTTTTCCTCTCCTGATAGAAGCACAGATATGTTGCTTAAATCCTTCTTACAAATGGTGACACTATTCAAAGGGAGGGCGTCAGTGGTGAAAATTTGATTAGGGAATTTATTTGGGTATAACTTGGACCTTGCTAGCCCTTGGCTCACTACACATACACAGATGTTCAATCTACAAGATGTGACCTTAGCAATCATTTGTCTTGTACTAAGATTAAGCTATGCCAATATTTAGGTCATGTCATATTCATTTCTGTATTCTCCGCACCTGCCATGGAAATTAGCTCATATTTTCTGCTCAAAGAAATGTTCAAAAATATTTGTTGTTGAATTTATCTAAGTTTTAAGAAATAATGAATCCATTATCTTGAAAAATAAAAAGGGCTTAGGTTTTATCTTTTTGTGTTATCATTTCATTTGACCTTGAATGTAGTGCCTCACCCTTCACATAAAATGAAGAAGTCAATTCAACTTCTATAGCTGGTTCAAAGTGAAAAAAGTAGTCTTTGACATTTTCTATCACTCACAAGAATGATACAACCTAACAAATAGGACTTCTAAAATTATTTTACTTACTTTGAAAATCTGTATATTTCATCACTAAAATATGTTTTCATTTTGCAGTTGTAAATCCCTCAAACATTACAAGACCTTATTCCAAAGATTTGGCAAAGATCTAGCCAGTAGCAAGTTAAAAGTAGCCAAAATATGCTTTGGAAAGGCCTCAGAATTTGATTTGTAATATTGCTTAACTCAAATCAATTTAACATTTTGGATATGATGTGTCACTAATAATAATAATCAGAATTCTAATATGAATTATATTTCTATATTCAATAGTACTCACATCTCTTCAGATTTCAAGATACAAAGGTGGAAGCCATTTGTCCAGCACTTGTTATACATTGGGGTCTAAGTGAACACTGAATGTGAGTGAAGTGGTGGAAACTCTGAAGACCCTCTGTAACAGCTCATCCACATGCCCATGTCACCAAGCCTTAAGATGTGAATTAGAGGCAATATGCTGACACTGGCAGATAACTGAATTTCAAGGATCTAGATATACATTGTCCACAGTGAAGAAATACTTCATTAGGAACCGGATGACTTAAGCATAATGATTTGCTTGACCTTAAACAATTAACCTTTCTTTTTTTTTTTTTCAATTGTAATATAACAGCAAAATATCTGTATATCTACTTAGAGAATAATAGGGATGTATTTGAAGAAAGCAAGCTATTTTTTCATCATGATAGCTGTTTTACAACTGATACCGTTACTCATATTATGAACTTCATTAACTTGTGAAGTAGAGCAATTTTAGTTCTGAATCAAATATTCTAACTATTTGTGGATGAATTTAGAGTTTTTGGCCTCCCTGGTGGCTCAGATGGTAAAGAATCTGCCAACAATGCGGAAGACCTGGGTTTGATCCCTGGGACAGGGAAGAACCCCTGGAGAAGGGAATGACAACTCACTCCAATATTCTTGTCTGGAGAATCCCTTGGACAGAGGAGCCTCGTGGGCTACAGCCCATGAGGTCGCAAAGAGCTAGACACTACTGAGTGACTAACACTTAAGAATTTTAGATCAGTATATGATGAGCATAAAGGGAAAGAAATGTAGATGTTAAGCCAGTTTTGTTTCCACCTCTTTGGTAAGCCACAGAAAGTAAACTGCTAAAAGAGATTTGATATAAAATCTGGGAGCTCAGGAAAGGAAGATCTGTGCTTAAAAAGTGAAATCACTAACCAGTAAGCTGATTTCCCCCAAATGATCTATTTCTCCTTAATTAAAATATTTCCCAATTAAGATAATTTGTCTGTTCCTGCTTTAAAAACACTAAAGAAGATAAGCAGACCTAAGAGGATAGTACTATTTCCCAGGTAAAACAATTTCCACTTAATTTCTCATTAACACTTTTTAAGAGAGCATATGCTTCTATGTAATTCATTCAACTATCTTTCTTTTACACTATACAGTTACAGGTATGTAGAAAAGGACTTCTAAAAAAAAACCAAAAATAACTTAAAAAAATTCTCTCCCTAAAAGCCAAGAGAAAAGTGTAAGTATAGTCATTGTAATTCTAAACTCACAGGTCAGGGGAGTAATGATAGAAACAAAGCAACAGTGTTGTGAACTGTGTTCATGGCTTCCTGATCCCTAATTCCTATGTTGAAACCTTAACTCAAGGTGATGTTATATGGAGATGGGGCCTTTGGAAGGTAATCAGGCTTAGATCAGGTCATGAGGGGGCGTCCCAGGTGGCTCTAGTGGTAAAGAACCTGCTTATAAATTCAGGAGACATTAGAGACAAGGGTTCGATCCCTAGGTCAGGAAGATCCCCTGGAGGAGGACTTGGTAACTCACTCCAGTATTCTTGCCTGGAGAATCCCAAGGACAGAAGAGCTTGTCGGGCTACATTTCATAGGGTTGCAAAGAGTCAGACACATCTGAAGCAACTTAGCACGCACACAAGACGTCATGAGGGTGGGGTCCTTATGAAGAGATTGCCTACTTGCTCAGTTGATAAGCTGTATCCTACTCTTTGTGACCTGCCATGGACTACACCCCACCAGGTTCCTCTGTCCAAGGGATTTTCTAGNCCCATATCATCTCTCTTTGATCTTTTGATTATTTCTATTTTCATCACATGATCCCCAATGGATGTTACCATCCAGATTGGTTTATGTGTGTTTATGTGAGTGAGTGTTTACAGTCATGACTCATGTCCTAAGAGATGAACAACATTGGCTTCAGCAACCTAGATGCTGATGAAACTGCTATTATGCAATTTCCTATAGCACAGACTGCAGTCAGCAGGACAGGTTTTCATGACTCTGCTCTCCACTCCCTGCTTCAACTGCTTCCCACAGAATGTTCCCACAAAATGAACAGCTTCATCCCTGCCATGCTAACTGCTCCACAGCCAGTTTCCACCCTCTTCAAATTTGTACTTGCTTCAGGGACTAAGGAGCCTGGTAGGCTGCAGTCCATAGGGTTACAAAGAGTCGGATATGACTGAAGCAACTTAGCACGCAGCCTGCGCACAGGGAAGAGTAGATTTTCCTTACTACATGACTTTGGTGTGCCCAGGGTAGAAAGCAGGAGAAAGATTCCCACTAGCCCAGCGAACTCCTTCTCCCAGTTTATCAGTTCCTGTCCCTACTGCTCTTGCCGCATCTCACTGCTGAGGATCTCTCAAGGAAGCTTCCCAAGGCTCAGGGTGTGCTCTTTGGCAAGGAAAGGTATAGCCCTGGAAGTTGGCTGGGCTTCAAGGGAGAGAGGATTTAGTCTATGCTGAGTCATGAGTTATTTCCAGATTAATACAAAAGGTAAAGCTCCTCACTCAGACAAGCTGAAAGGCAGCCTCTGAACAATTCAAGCAGTTCAGCTCGGGGTCTGACATAACTTTGATCATTCTTCTGTTTGCTATCATTATACCAGATTACCTAAAAACATTTAAATTGATCCCACTGAAGCTCAAAAGATTTATGTGTATTTTTCATATGTGGAGAAACTCTCAGTTTGTAATAACCTGGGATTTGCACTGGCACACACCTTTCCTTTCACCTGAAATATGCCTTCTAAACTTGAGAGATGGTGCTTCTCTTCATAAAATATAAGGTAGGAGTTGGTCAGAATTACCCATCTCCATACAGAACATGAACTTTAGTATCTTTGATTCTTATAGGAGTCATTCCTTAAGTTTACCCTGAATCTATATTGCTATGTTTTCTCCTGACTGACATACCATGATAATCAACAGAGTCAACCAAAATGATGTCCAGACATGTAGAAGAGTGATCAGTACTCAAAGGTACATATTCCAGACACCAGCCTGCAGGAAAGTGGTATGCTTCATAGGGTACTGTGGAAGAAGTTCGGACAGGACGATCTTTAAATTCTTTCCCATTCTAAGATTCTATGTGCTTAGAACTTCCCCATGTTAGTACTGGGGAAAGAAAAGAAAAAGTTGTCCCAGTACCTTTTCTTAANGTGGTATGCTTCATAGGGTACTGTGGAAGAAGTTCGGACAGGACGATCTTTAAATTCTTTCCCATTCTAAGATTCTATGTGCTTAGAACTTCCCCATGTTAGTACTGGGGAAAGAAAAGAAAAAGTTGTCCCAGTACCTTTTCTTAATTCTACGTCTAAACACTTTTTATTAATGTATGACTTACATGGAATGAAATGCATGATCTTAAGTGTATAGCACTTAAGCACTTGGCTTCCCTCATGGCTCAGATGGTAAATAATCTTCCTGCAATGTGCAAGATGTGAGTTCAATCCCTGGGCTGGAAGATCCTCTGGAGAAGTGAGTGGCAACCCACTCCATTCTGGAGAATCCCATGAGAAGAGGAGCCTGTTGGGCTACAGTCCAGGGGATCACAAAAACTCGGACTGAGAGACACACACAAAGAATGAAATACATAGATCTTAAGTGTATAGCATTTAAACATAACTCTAATTAAAATTAGAATAATAGCAGTCCTCATGAGAGGTTCCCTCATGCCCCTTCCTGATCATTATCTCCTTAAGGATAATATCAATTTTCTACTCTATCACCATAGATTAATTTTTGCCTATTTCTGAATGTCATATTAATGGAATCACATAGTATATACTCTTCATGTCTAGCTTTTTCATGCAATATTATGTCTGTGAGATTCATTTGTATTGTTAAGAATGGCAGTGGTTCATTCATTTTCATTTCTTATATTCTGTATGAACATACCACAGATCATCCATTCTATGGATGAATATTTGAATTGCTTTCAACTTTTTGCTATCATTAATAAAGCTATTTTGAACATTCTTAAAATATTTTGCAAGCACTCATTCCTATTGGATATATAGCCTGGAGTGGAATTGTGGTAGGATCATGTTTAGTTCAAAAGATATTACCAGTTAATTTTCCAAAGTGGCTTTACCAATTTATATGGCTACCAACAATGTAAATCTCCATATTATCACCAACATCTGATTTTACTGTCCTTTTAATTTAATTCAGTCTAGTGGGAAGTACTGTTATATCTTTAGTATTAATTTGCCATTTCTGGAAGGCTGATGATGTTGAAACTTTTCATATGTTTCTCCAATTAATATTTTAAATAACTCCAATCAGGTTTTTCTCTACATTACCAGAGGAAGTGCTCTTGTTAAGTAACAAATGGCCTCCATATTAGTTCTCAGTTCTTATCTTCTTGACTCCCCAAGTAAAACAGTAGGCACTGAGAGAGGGCATGAGAGGGCAGATAGACTGAAAACACAATCACAGAAAACTAGCCATTCTTATCACACGGACCACAGCCTTGTCTAACTCAATGAAACTATAAGCCATGCCGTGTGGGGCCATCCAAGACAGACGGGTCATGGTGGAGCGGTCTGACAGAATGTGGTCCACTGGAGAAGGGAATGGCAAACCACATCAGTATTCTTGCCTTGAGAACTGATGAAGAGTATAAGATCAGTGGAGAAATAACTCCAGAAACAATGAAGGGATGGAGCCAAAGCAAAGACAACACCCAGTTGTGGATGGGACTGGTGACGGAGGCAAGGTTTGATGCTGTAAAGAGCAATATTGCATAGGAACCTGGAATGTTAGGTCCATGAATCANAGATCAGTGGAGAAATAACTCCAGAAACAATGAAGGGATGGAGCCAAAGCAAAGACAACACCCAGTTGTGGATGGGACTGGTGACGGAGGCAAGGTTTGATGCTGTAAAGAGCAATATTGCATAGGAACCTGGAATGTTAGGTCCATGAATCAAGACAAATTGGAAGTGGTCAAACAAGAGATGACAAGAGTGAACGTCAACATTCTAGGAATCAGCAAACTAAGATGGACTGGAATGGGTGAATTTAACTCAGATGACCATTATATCTACTACAGTGGGTAGGAATACCTTAGAAGAAATGGAGTAGCCATCATAGTCAACAAAAGAGTCCAAAATGTAGTACATGGATGCAATCTCAAAAATGGCAGAATGATCTCTGTTCATTTCCAAGGCAAACCATTCAATATCATGGTAATCCAAGTATGTGCCCTGACCAGTAATGCTGAAGAAGCTGAAGTTGAATGGTTCTATGAAGACTTACAAGACCTTCTAGAACTAACACCCAAAAAAGATGTCCTTTTCATTATAGGGCAATGGAATGAAAAAGTAGGAAGTCAAGAAACACCTGGAGTAACAGGGCAATTTGGCCTTGGAGTACAGAATGAAGCAGGCCAAAGGCTAATAGAGTTCTGCCAAGAGAACACA
>SJYV01030546.1:340797-393353 GCA_006410875.1 Neotragus pygmaeus
GAAGCACAGGCTGGATTCAAGATTGCTGGGAGAAATATCAATAACCTCAGATATGCAGATGACACCACCCTTATGGCAGAAAGAGAAGACCTAAAGAGCCTCTTGATGAAGGTGAAAGAGGAGAGTGAAAAAGTTGACTTAAAACTCAACATTCAGAAAACTAAGATCATGGCAACCAGTCCCATCACTTCATGGCAAATAGATGGGGAAACAATGGAAACAATGACTGCCTTTATTTTGGGGGTTCCAAAATCACTGCAGATGGTGACTGTAGCCATGAAATTAAAAGATGCTTACTCCTTGAAAGGAAAATTATGACCAACCTAGACAGCATATTTAAAATCAGAGACATTACTGTGTCAGCAAAGGTCTGTCTATTCAAGGCTCTGGTTATTCCAGTGGCCATGTATAGATGTGAGAGTTGGACTATAAAGAAAGCTGAATACCAAAGAATTAATGCTTTTGAAATGTGATACTGGAGAAGACTCTTGAGAGTCCCTTGGACTGCAAGGAGATCCAACCAGTCCATCCTAAAGGAAATCAGTCCTGAATATTCATTGGAAGGACTGATGTTTAAGCTGAAACTCCAGTACTTTGGCCACCTAATGCAAAGAGTTGACTCATTTGAAAAGACCCGGATGCTGGGAAAGAGTGAAGGAAAGAGGAGAAGTTGGAAGACAGAAGATGAGATGGTTGGATGGCCTCACCAACTCAGTGGACATGGGTTTGGGTGAACTCCAGGAGTTGGTGATGGACAGGGAGGCCTGGTGTGCTGTGGTTCTTGGGGTCACAAAGTGTCAGACAAGACTGAGCTACTGAACTGACTGACTCCCTAGATCACACATCCTTTGTTTTCCTTCTACCCCACTGGCTATTCTTTATCAGTCTTTCTTTTTGCCAGTTCTTCCTAATCTCCCATCATTTTAACACAGAAGTACCCTAATCAACTTCATCCCTCCTCTGATGCCAACCTCCTTCACCCCCTTTCCTTACTTTATTTTTGTTTATATTAATTATGACCATTTATAATATATATAGCATGCCAAGGAATTTATTGCTTCAGCCATTTTATAATAAAGGTTGAAAGCTCCAGGAGGGCAGAAATTCTTGCCTCTTTTGTTCCTTTGATATATTTCCTATATCTAGGATAGTCCTTGTCACATAGCAAGTACTCAATAAGTACTTGATGAATACCTGAGTGATGGATTGAGTGAATGAAGCAATAGAGGGAAAATGGTAAGAAGCATTGGAAAAATACATTCTCCCAAGAAGTATTTAATAAATGCTATTACAGACATAGCCCTATTTGAACCTGTACACTCTAGACTATATGACTTGTGTCACCAGAGTTCAAGTTTTAAAGGCAGATGCCTTTGAGTTTACGAGTGGCACATAGTAGAGGGGAATCAAATCCTTAAAAACATCTGTGGCAAGTGTCAAGATGACTCAAAGGAAAGCACCAGAAACAACTGCATAATCAGTTTACACTACAATGTAAACTGAGGATGGGCGTGATTTGGCAGCATAGCGTTATGTCTTTATCCAGTTCTGCCAGAAGCCTCATTGGAACATGACAGCTTCTCAGTTAGTAGCTAGGGCATAACTGAAGCCAGCTGTAGCTTTTCTGATCACTCAGCTGGTAAAGAACCTGACTGCCAAAGCCAGAGACACAAGTTTGATTCTTGTGTTGGGAAGATTCCCCTGGAGAAGGAAATCGCAACCTCCTCCAGTATTCTTGCTTGGGAAATACTATAGATAGAAGAGCCTGGTGGGTTACATTTCATGGGGTGGCAAAAAGTCAGATAAAACTCAGTGTGTGTGCACGTAGATACACACACAGCTATAGGCAGCTAACAATCTGGACTAAATTGTAGGTTGTAAAACAAAAGTAGTTAATAAGCTGGACTAAGTCTCTGTGGCCAGAACAAACATTCAAACAAGTTTAGCACAAAGAAAGACCAAATCAGTGCATTTAGTAATTCCTCTCTCAAAAAATGCAAGTCTGGACTTTGATCCAGGGAAAACACCAAGAGAGTAGAATACAAGTGAGAGAGGCAAACCCATGACAAGTCAAAAACAAAGTGGAAGGCACACACAATTGTGATATTTAGCATTATTTTTTGGCTTCTGGGATCTAGAGCCTGGATCTCCCAAAGGTCTTTGTGGCATCCAGTGCTGTATTGGCTGGATGCCACCAACAGAGGCATATCCCTAAATCCTCCCTGGAAACCTAAATCTGAAGACCAAGAACAGAATAAAGGGAGGTAGAAAGCTTTGCTGTCAAAGCTGGAGACTTTACAAAATTTGCAGATTCTTCCTCAGATTCTTGGCTACCAGGCAAATTGTTCAAAGGTAGTAGATGTCAGCTCATGGCCCAACTCTGTTCCTCTAGAAATACAAAAAGACATTTTGGCCAACAAGACATTACATGAATGTTTCTGTTTCAAAATTATTTATTCATTTATTTATTTTTAGCTGCACTGGGTCTTTGCTCCTGCAAGCAGTCTATCTCTAGTTGTGGCAAGCGGGGGCTACTCTTCACGTGGTGCTCAGGCTCCTCATTACCATGGCTTCTCTCACTGTGGAACACGGCCTCTAGGTGTGTGGGCTTCAGTAGCTGTAGCACGTGGCCTCAGTAGTTGTGGCATATGAGCTTAGTTGCTCCGCAGCATGCAGAATCTCCTCAGACTAGGGATTGAACACGTGTATCCTGACTTGGCAGGCAGATTCTTATCCAATGCACCAGCAGGGAAGTCCCTACCTAAATGTTTCTATTCTTGAGTTTACTATATTTTACCTTGTATGATGGATATATACGCACTGCAGTCATGTCTGACTCTTTGTGACCCTACAAACTGTAGCCCGCCAGGCTCCTCTGTCTATGGGATTCTCTAGGCAAGAATACTGGAGTGGGTTGCCATGCCCTCCTCCAGGGGATCTTCCCAACCCCGGAGATTGAACTCATGTTTCTTATGTCTCTTGCGTTGGCAGGCGGGTTCTTTACCATTCTTCCCTTTAGATTATAATTAATGAGGACAATAGAAGCTGTAGTTTACCCATCTCTAAATCTTCCCTTCTACCACTATGTCCACCTAATCCAGTGCCTTGAACATGGCTGAAGTTCAAAAAATACTCTTGATAGAATGGAATTTCCCTCAAATGTGTGAGAACACATATTACCCTTAGGGCATATTGAAACTCCTGCACTGTGATTTTTCTCCTATCATCTGCCATCAGCACAACTGGACCAAACTGGTTTGCCCACACTTCCTGCCTAGGTAACTAGAGGTGAACTTTTGCTGACCTTAAATATTTGTCACCATCTCTTAAGATCCTTACATTCCTCACAAGATTAATGGAAATAAACTTGGGTCTATTAATGGTTGATAATTGGGAATACTTGGAAACATCTGGGTAGTAAGCATAGCCAGAGTATATCCTATAAACCTCAAACATCTCTCTAGAAATCTTAAAAATATCCTGCTTTGAAAATAAATTAAAAAGAGGTGTTGGGCAATTGTGTACTAAATTTCATTCAAATGAATCAATTTTTTCCCCAAGTCATTGAGAAAAAAATAACTGTAAACTTTCATGCAGTGGAGCAGAACCGAAATTCTTACTTCCCACATTCATTTCTCAGCTATAAGTCATAAAATATTATCTCTTTTCTGCCTATAATCTGTTTTCTTTCTTAAAGACGCTTAATTTTTTTTTATTATATCTGTATATCATCAGCAATATTTGATAAGAAAGGGAGCAAGGAAGAAGGAGGAGTAGGTAAAAAGGAAGCTTAGAGTATTAAGACAACCCCATAATAGCGCAGAATCTTACCTGGTCAGGAAATACTTGGGGGGTGTGGTGGTGGGGGGGAAACGGAAGAAACCAGTGTAGAATGAATTTGCTTTACTTTGAGATTTTAATAGCTATAGCTTTCTCTCACTAAAGAGAAAGTTGCTAAGGATTTTTTTTTTTCNATTCTTTTTTTTTTTTTTTTTTGGTTTAAGTAGGCAAATATCATTCTCTACAATGTGTCATTAACTGTGATAAGCACTGGAGATATAAGAATATGTATAAAACAATATTCACTTTTAAGAATCTGACAAATTTATTGAAGAAAACCGAAAAGTAAATAGAAAATTATTTCTCAACTAGAAGTATCATTAGAATTTGTTGAAGTTGAGGATAAGTGAAACAGTATTGTCCAGAGCCCATCTTTAAAAGAAATTTAGAAGTAAAGAAATTTTATAAAGAGCTGAGGGAAATGATTCCCTGACAGAAAGAGATAAAAACACCATGAGGTTATTTTAAACTTGATAAATAGGAAAAGGAGAAATAACAGTACTGGCCCATCAGTGTTTGAAGTTTAAATGGCATCTGAAGAACCTCTCTTCCGTGTTACCTGTCTCAGAGGAAATTCTTTCAGCTATATTGATAATATAGAAAACAGAAAATCTTATTTTTGCTACATGATTTACACTGTGTGAGAAACTGTCTTTTGTGCTATTTTGCTATTTCTCTCTGTTGGTGACTGAACTATAAAATCTCCTCACTACTTTTGTGTTGTGAATTCAGAGATGTCCTAAATTTAGTGCTTCTTTTGGGAAGAAGCCTGTACGGTCCCTAAAGAATTTTAAAATGAACCCCCATATCTATAAGATACAATCTTTCCATAAATNTATTTTGCTATTTCTCTCTGTTGGTGACTGAACTATAAAATCTCCTCACTACTTTTGTGTTGTGAATTCAGAGATGTCCTAAATTTAGTGCTTCTTTTGGGAAGAAGCCTGTACGGTCCCTAAAGAATTTTAAAATGAACCCCCATATCTATAAGATACAATCTTTCCATAAATATATATATAAATATATATACACATAATATATAATTTTAATATTTTTTATATTAATATTTTTAATAATTCCTACTGCCCTCTGATTCATCTCTGTAAATGTTCAAACTAAAGAAAATATATTTTTGTGTATTTCTTACTATATGCACTTTAGAATCTGATTTGATTTTATAAATTCATCACAAATGTTTCCAAAGTAAAGACAAAATCAGGGACAATTCTTTCACTCACCATAATGTACCAAATACCAACAATATCCCAGACATGGGAAAACAACAACAACAAAGGCATAATCTTTGTTTTGTAAAGTTTACAGCATAGGAGACAAATAAATGGCGATTGAGGAGATGAGATCGTCAAAGTCCAGATTTTGGCCTGTGCAATCATGAAAACTATGATAAAGAGCATTGGAGAGAGGACAGGTTTGAGGACAAGCGACATGAATGTGTTCAGGAGTATTGAATCTGAAGTGTTTTTAATGCTTCTGACTGGAAATATTAAGTATGCAATTGGGTATATTGTCTGGAGCTAAGATGGGGAATAGGATCAGGGGATACAAATTTATCAATGGTCTTTTGAAGCAGTGTCATGAATGAGATTCTCATTTTAAAAAAGTGAGAAGAAAAAAGGTCTTCTCAGATGCCTTTTTGACCGCATGTGTCTTTAAACCTGGGGCTTCCCTGGTTGGCACTGAAATGCAGGAGGCACAGAAGATTCAGGTTCAATCCCTGGGTCTGGAAGTTCTCCTGGAGGAGGGTCTGGCAACCCACTCCGGTTTTCTTGCCTGGAAAATCCCATGGACAGAGGAGCCTGGCATGCTACAGCCCATGGGGTTGCAAAGAATTGGGGACAGCTTAGCAACTGAGCAGCAGCAGCAGTCTTAAAATCTATGGCAGGGTTTCAACGTATATTTTCAACTGACTTAAGCAAGTGAATTTTAAGCTTATTTATAAAGTGTTCTAGAACACAATCTAATATGTTTTTGAACCAGGGATTCACTGGGAGAACTGGATAAAATAAATTAATCATTTATGTCCCAGTTTTACCATTTATAAAGAAAAGGTAAACAAAACACTAAATTTATTATTGATCAATTTATATCACAAAAATACCATAATTCATAATGAACAATATTGTCAGGTAGCAGATACAGAACACTTATCCCCTGAGATAAGACTGTGGTAGATTAAGTGAAAGTGTTAGTTGCTCAGTCGTGACTCTTTGTGACTCTATGGACTGTAGCCCACCAAGGCTCCTCTGTGTCCTTTCTTGTAGAGTGATGGGGGTCTGTGTTCCCTCTGAGTATCTGGATAGGCTTCTGGAATTGAGTGACCAGCTGCTTGACCAAAAAATGATGAAAGTTATACTTCATCATTTCCTGGGTCTAAGCCATAAGAAATAAGTAGCTTCCTGTGATGGTTGATCTCACGTGTCAGCTTGACCAGATCACTGGGGGCCCAGATATTTGATTAAACATTATTTCTATTTTTAAATGATTTAAAAGTTTAACTAAAAATCACAAACATGTTGTAGCCAATGAAGGCTGGAAATGAAGAATCAGTATAGAAGAAAAATTTGTGTGTTTCATGCATATGTGGTAAAATATTTGAAGAAGAGTCCTTCAAGAAGAGCATATGTTTGAAATTAAACTTTAGTTAATGATTCCTGTTGAGGTTTCTTCCTAGGCATTTTTCATATTTCTTTAAGGACCTAAACTAAAATTTATCTCTATGCAATGCTTCTGCAGTTAGCTATATCTTCTAACATGTATAATTAAGTATGCATATACATTTTTCACTTCTGTTTTTTATTTCCAGTGAAACTAATCTGTAGCTATGCCTAATCCCTTTGCATGCATATAAGGCAAGGTAGAAAATTATTTTGCAAGCTTTATTTATTATTTGCATATTATTGTAAAACAATATTCAGTTCAGATATTTTATAAAGAGATTTATTAAAAATATGGTTTCTTTCACCACAATTACAATAAGAAATATTTTTCAAGAGGCACATTAAAATAGTAATATTTTAACTGTGGTTGACACATCCTTCATAATTACCTTTGTTCTATTACAGAACCTTGCAAATTGAATTAATTCACACTATTATAAAGCCAAAATACAGGATATAAAATCACTGAGCACCAAAGAATTTAAGCTGATGTAGTTTCTGTTATGCAAATCAATCAAATCACACTCCATTTTTTTTCTTTTTTTAAATTGAAACACACTCCTTTTTTTCACACATTATCTCCTGTATAAAACATAAATTAAAATAGAGTAAGAGAAGACATTAGTTCACCCCAATGACCTCTTCACCTTTATTGAGTTCTTCACCTTTATGAACCAAAAATATGACTTAGTAAATCATATCTGTCAAGAGAAACAATTCATCCTTCATTAGAATTTGAATGATTTGAAATGAAAGAAATGAATTAAAGCCAGTGATTGGCAGTATTACATTTTCATCGAAAGGCTACCGATTTTACATTCATCACAGAATTTGAGAGGCAAATGCATTGAAAATATTTCTTCTTGTATCTTTCATAGCAATTATTTATATCCAACTATTTAAACTTTGTAAACCATCCCATCTAGGGAAAAATGTAAATATTGGACTATTATATTTAATGTCTATTTTAAAATTAGTATTAATTAGCCTATAGGCTAATATCAGAATATATTTGCATCACAAATTTAACATGCGAAAAGCAGACAATTGTTTTTCCTCCCTATATCTACTCAGTTGTTTCATCCAGAAATGTTAGTCATCCTAACTTCTTTTTCTTAGAAACATCTCAAACTGATACCAGCCATACTTTCTCAATATATATGTGGAATCCAACCACTTCTTACTATCACCAACTACAATTATGTTCACAGCATAGTGGTTTCTTGCACAGAAGTGAGCATGACATATGCAAAACAGAAATTATATGTTGCCACTTTCCTCTTTAAAAGATGCAATTTACATTCACAAAATCCAGAATCTTCCAGTGGACAGCAAGAACCTACATGATCAGATCCACTCTTATTTCAGGGCTTGTCTCCTGTCATTCTCTGTTCACCTATTCCTCCTCTAGGCTGCTGGTTATTATTCATGACAAGCATCCTCTTACCTCAAGGTATGTAGAGTTACTGTTCCTTCAGCCTTAAATATTCTTCTCACTGATCTTTGTGGATTTCTCCACCACTGCATTCAAGTGTTTCCTTTTTAAGATAGCACTTCCCTGACAATCCTGCATAACATGTTATCTCTCAGCCTGAAATAGATATATTAGGTTGGCCAAAATGTTTGTTTCATAATGTTTTACAGAAAAACACAAATGGACTTTTTGGCCAATCCAAAAAGCTTTTTTACTGTAAAGTAAAAGTATTTTTACTGTAACCTCAACCAGAAAGTAAGCTCCAAGAGAACAGGACCTTTCTTTTATTACTGCTAGATTTTCATTGGTGAAACATAGTAGGTGCTTAAAAATCTTAGCTGAGTATACCCAATGCCAAGTTGCTGCTGCTGCTGCTAAGTCGCCTCAGTCGTGTCCGACTCTGTGCGAGCCCAAACAGGCTCCCCCGTCCCTGGGATTCTCCAGGCAAGAGTACTGGAGTAGGGTGCCATTGCCTTCTCCGAATGCCCAGTTAGGTAGGCTGTATTACCTTTGCTCTCTCTGACCACAATATTTCTTTTTCCTGCCATGAAAATACATTTCTTTTATTCACCTCAAAGAAGTGATCTATACAACAGGCAGAGAAGTAACTGGACTGGAGGCTCAACCGACTTTAGCAATGTAAGGATAGGGAAAGAGATCTTTCTCTAGTCTCTGATAAATGCATAGTCTAGACACAAAATAGTAAGTGAATGTGTGTTAAATGATTGATACAATTATGTTCCATTTATACAATTTTACTTTATCTTTGCCGCCGCTACTCCGGCTCTTTTGTGATACCATGGACTGTAGCCTGCCTGTCTCCTCTGTCCTTGGAATTTTCCAGGCAAGAATACTAGAGCCAGTTGCCATTTCCTACTCTTGGGAATCTTTCCAACCCAGGGATCGAACCCACATCTCCTGCATTGGCAAGTGGATTCTTTACCACTCTGCTACCGGGGAAGCCCTTGCTACCACTGCTAGTGATATTTACTGTTGACCTTTCCTGACGATCTATGATGATGGAATTCACTAAATTTCCCTCAAAATTCATTTTATCCTTTATTTTAGTTATTAAAACTCCCAATTTTAGCTATACATATGACCATTCAGCCTGAATATTCTTTTGGCTTTCTCTCTGCCCAGAGTCTCTGTTCTTTCCTTAAGACCATTCCTATGAGGTGGTCCATAGGACCTCCTTCATCTGTGGTTGTGTTTTTGGGGTTTTAGAAGTTGTTCTCTCCTGTTTCCTTTTCAGACCTAGGCATTTAATCCTACCTATATCTTTGTAACTAGCCCCTTTATTAAATTCCTCTCATTTTTAGCCTGAGTATAACATCTTCCCCCATCCCTACTTGCACCATAGCTTTCTGAGACCTCAGTTGATATAGTAAATAAAAACAGAGAGTTGTATCAGGAAACAGACCATTAAGTAAGTATATTTATGGGAAACATTTGCTCACATATATGACATCTTTCTTTCTTGGAAAAAAAGATTCAGATGAAAGCATCTACAGATAAAGTAGCTATGGCACTTTAGTTGCTCAGGATTGTAGTAAATATAAAAATTGTGGGGTAAACTTGTTCCTGCTGTTGGCCCTAAAAGTGATATATAATAAAAAAAAATCAAAATGATGACTTTGGATGTTTAACTCATTCTTTGGATGCAAAGTTAGCAAATCTTTGTGGGGAAAATAAGACTGAGGATCAGACTCAGTGGCTGATTTCATAGGTTTAAGAACTGTAGCACCAATTAAATGTTCATTCCTACCAGGTAAGGTGATGCTAAGGTAACAGAGGTGATGGGGAAAACCTGAAACTCTGATATTGGGTATAAGACACTTGAAGCTAAAAAGCTGAACTCTTAGATTATTTAGAATCTCATTTTCTGGTGAAAGTAGTCTGTCTTCCTTTAGTATGAGGGAATCAGATTTTTCTTACCTGAAAAATCTTTAGATTACTGTATATTGGGCAGTTGCCTTCTAAGAAGATTCTGTCTAGCACATACTCTAATCACTCCATATTTACCTCCTTGCTCATAATAAGTTGTTCTCTAGCCCATTGCCAACGTAAAGATATAAGACTTGTCAGAAAATAACCTATCTATTGAAAGAGTTACATGATATTGTCGAAACTCATCAACCAGAACCTGACAATCACAATGAAATTGTATTAACATTCTGAAGGTGTTAGAGAAGGCATACAAAACTTAAGACCTATCAACCTGAATTCATTGACATGGGCACACTTAACTCAGTGTTCTGGATTTAATATGTTGTCTTGAGCCCTGGGGAATGGCATTTATATTCTGTGCTGGGGGTAACTGCTTCACCTAAAGTCAAGGAGGATGAAATTTCAGACTTTCCCTGTCATATTCTAGAGGAAGGATTACATGGGCTCAAGCATAAGAATATTGAAGTGGATCTACTATGTGCAAGCTCTTAAGTCAGTCTTAACCCGTATCTACTGGAGTGGTTTAATCCAGGAAGGCATTCTCTTTACCACAGAGGTAAAATGTACCTCATTGATAGGAGAAGCAGTATCTTTGAGAAATTCAAAGTTAGCTCTTCTCTCTAGGCTATACATGAAAAAGGGAATACCACAGACAATCAGTTCTTAAGCCAAATGAGAGGAATGAGATCACAGTAGGTATAGATAACGTTCAGTT
Organism: Neotragus pygmaeus; assembly: GCA_006410875.1. Lineage (NCBI taxonomy): Eukaryota > Metazoa > Chordata > Mammalia > Artiodactyla > Bovidae > Neotragus > Neotragus pygmaeus. The sequence goes on from SJYV01030546.1 coordinate 351,455, forward strand.
CAGTTCAGTTCAGTCACTCAGTCATGTCCGACTCCTTGCGACCCCATGAATCACAGCATGCCAGGCTTCCCTGTCTATCACCAACTCCCAGAGTTCACTCAGACTCATGTCCATCGAGTCGGTGATGCCATCCAGCCCTCTCATCCTCAGTCATCCACTTCTCCTCCTGCCCCCAATCCCTCCCAGCATCAGAGTCTTTTCCAANATTGTGATCCACACAGTCAAAGGCTTTGGCATAGTCAATAAAACAGAAATAGATGTTTTTCTGGAACTCTCATGCTTTTTCCATGATCCAGCAGATTTTGGCAATTTGATCTCTGGTTCCTCTGCCTTTTCTGAAACCAGCTTGAACATCAGGAAGTTCACGGTTCACGTATTGCTGAAGCCTGGCTTGGAGAATTTTGAGCATTACTTTACTAGCATATGAGATTAGTGCAATTGTGCAGTAGTTTGAGTATTCTTTGGCATTGCCTTTCTTTGGGATTGGAATGAAAACTGACCTTTTCATGTAAGTAACCTTAAACGGCACTTAAAATCAGAGGCGAGGTGGCCACAGAAATAGAGTGGTAGCAATTAGTAACAGAGAAGACATAGAATTCAATGAGCTTATTGACGAGGTCTTTTTAATAGCTAATCTATCCCAAAGTTCCTGGGAATGAAATTGATAAGCAAAGCAATAAAGGCAAGTCAATGGATACTTTATGGAAGGAATAAAATTTTGTGTCACTCAATCATCTAAAGAATCCCGACCAGCCAAGGTACTGCCAGAAAGCAACGGGACATTGGAAATAGGAGAGTGGCCAGTACCATTTGTGGTTTACATTAGTTCATTGTTCATTTTTCCTTCTTTTTCTGTTACCAAATACGACAAGTGCAGATAGTAACTGAAGTTAGTTGTCAGATCAGAGTGTGATTAAATGGACTCTGTCTTTACACAACAGCTGGTGGGAGTTAGTATGTTGTCTGTTTCGGCAACGTACTTTTCTTCAGGATAAATGATGAAAAATGGTTTCTGGTGGAAAAAAGTAATGAGTTGTGTAAGTCATTTTTTTTTTTTTTCTCTTTGCCTATTTGTTATTTTCTGTGCTCTGGGAGGCTGATGTTAGGAATGACATCCATAGGGTTCACTTGTCCTTGAGATCAGTGTTTAGAATGTGTCTCCCAGTGCCATTCAGGGTGAGAAGAGAAAAGGATCAGGTATTTATTCCCCTGGTCTTGCCCATTCCAGAACTGCTGCATGTTGCTGCTTCATTCCACTGCAAATCACAGGTCCTGTCAGATGGCTCTCTCCTGAAGATGCTGGTAAATTCTCTCTTCTAGTCCTGCCAAGCAAGATGCCAGAGGCTGTGCTGTGGTCTCCTCTTACATGTCTCACCAATTTTTGGTTTCTTTCACCCTGTCCCACTGTTGTAAATTGTCCCTTCACTACACTTCAAATAGGCGAGTGAATTATATCCTGTGTTCCTTGTTGGGACTGTGATTGACATACTGAGAGTCAGCTTTGAACATGCAGTCAACACAACAAGGGAGAGGGCAGCAAAGCTCAAGATCAAAGGAACCTGGGTCTGTCCTTGAATTTCCTGCTGAGCAGAGCTGCCTACCCTTCCTGGACTCCTGCTCACCAGACTGTCGTATGAAATAGAAAAATGTTCTCCTCTATTTGAGGCACTGCATTTTTTACATCTTTGTCATTACAGCTTAGCGTCTGCTCTGATTAATAGACCTACTGTGTGCCTAGCACTGAATTAAGGGATTGACACATTTCTCCTGTGACTTTTCTTAAACTCTCCAGAGGTTACCATTATTAGTCACATTTTATGAATGAGAAAATTGAACTTCATGAGCACTGGCTAAATCTGTGCTATGCTGTTCTTAGTCATTCAGTTGTGTCCTAGACTTTGCAACTGAATAGACTGTGGCCTGCCAGGCTCCTCTGTCTGTGGGAATTCTCCAGGTAAGAATACTGGAGTGGGTTGCCAGGCCCTCCTCCAGGGGATCTTCCCAACCCAGGGATCAAACCCAGGTCTCCCACATTGCAGGTGGATTCTTTACCATCTGAGCCAACGAGAAACCCCAACCTGAAATCTATCTTATCCCAAATGTGTAGTCTTCCTGTTGTAGCTCAGCACCTCCTTAAATAGTTTTGCTTTACTTCACTCCAGGTTCCAGTCCCTGTAGCTTCTTTATTTTTTTTTTTCAACATTTGCTGAATTTAATTGTATTATATGGGAAGTGAAAATGAAGGGGGAAAAGAAAATTATATTATGATTCTTGATTTTCCCTATCCTTGGCTTATTGTTTTTTTAATTTTTAATTTTTTTTTACTTTATTTTACTTTACAATAGCTTCTTTAGAATTTACCTAATCAACACNAGTGAAAATGAAGGGGGAAAAGAAAATTATATTATGATTCTTGATTTTCCCTATCCTTGGCTTATTGTTTTTTTAATTTTTAATTTTTTTTTACTTTATTTTACTTTACAATAGCTTCTTTAGAATTTACCTAATCAACACTCTTCTCTCATCTTCCCCCAATCTGGGAAATGATGTTTTTAGACAGAATGTTGCACAAGCATAAGATCTAAGAAATAATCCTTAAGCCCGCCCCCACCTCTTGACTAATCTATTGGGCTTTTGTGTAATACTGATAAAAAACAGAAGGGATATTTAAAGTCTTCATGAAATTTATTTGCTCCTTTATAAAGTAAGTAGGGATTTCCTGGTGGCTCAGGCAGTAAACAATCTGTCTATAATGCAAGAGACCTGGGTTCAATCCCTGGGTTGGGAAGATCCCCTGGAGAAGGGAATGGCAACCCTCTACAGTATTCTTGACTGGAGAATCCTATGGACAGAGGAGCCTGGTGGGCTATGAAAAGACTTGGACCCAACTGAGTGACTAACACTTTCACTTTCACATAAAGTAAGTAGAGTCAATAGTAATAACACAGCTGCAATTAGAGAAAGACACTTATCAAGGATCCACATCTTTTACCTGAACAAATGTGCAAAAAAGAAATTTTGTTAACTTTGCCAACAGCTCGTAAGCTGCCAGGGGCTTCCCTGATAGCCAGTTGGTAAAGAATCTGCCTGTCATGCAGGAGACCCCAGTTCGATTCCTGGGTCAGGAAGATTTGCTGGAGAAGGGATAGGCTACCCACTCCAGTATTCTTGGATTTCCCTTGTGGTTCAGTTGGTAAAGAATCCACCTGCAATGCAGGAGATCTGGGTTCAATCCCTGGGTGGGAAGATCCCCTGGAGAAGGGAAAGGCAACCCACTCCAGTATTCTGGCCTAGAGAATTCCCTGGACTGTATAGTCCATAGGTCGCAAAGAGTTGGACATGACTTTGAGACTTTCACTTTCAAAGCCACCAGAAGGATCCTGATCCTTGAAATGTTTGACAAAAAATGTATCTTGGCAAAATTATTTGCTTTATTTTTCAAGGGCAATGTTGTCACATGCTTTTCAACAAGTACAAGCTTAGATCATTGAAAAGTCTCATAAACTCAAAATTATAAAGCTTCAGTTCAACTCTTCATGTTCTTCTTCTTCTTATTCTCTGTTCTCTTCTTTTCCATATTCTGTTATCAAGTGCCTTTCAAGAATATCTCCAAAAAAAAAAGAATATCTCCAAATGCTGCATGTGGTTCTGTAGGTCACTGAGAATACTGACACAGGGACACTGTTAGGCTTTGTGGCACTATCATGTCAAGTCTGATGAGTAGAGATGCAAGCAGATGTGCAGTTACTTTTTTTTTTTAACAATTATATAAAAAATAGTTTAGCTATAATTTGAAATAACCAGATTTCACCCTTTATGCTTTCTATGACATCATGGATGTTTTTGAGAGATGTTTGAAGATAGGTATGTGGCTTACAGAATAGCAGCTGTGGGACTTTGAAAATTCAGGGAACTACCAGGAGACTTCAGATCTACTGAATATTAAGGCATTGTTCTTATACCTCAATTTATACTTTATTTATTGGAGTAATACATTTTTTTAATAAACTCCAACTGTCTGTAGACTATATTACAAGAACGGGCACTGGATTTTATTAGAAAGGCTGAATTCTGACCCCAGCTCTATCTGAAATGGATTTTGTGACCTCTATCAGATTCATGCTTCATAGCCAAAAAGGAAAATAGTTATTGTTTAAAAATCACTGCAACAGACAGTTCTCCATATGGACAAGTGATTTGTAAGTGAAAGACTGAAGAAAATGCACAGACTTCAGATGTATGCTACTAAATTTTCTTTCCTAAATTTATTTGGGTTAAATTTCCACCTTTGTGATTTAGTTTTTGGGATTCAAACGTAGCTTTGATTTTCTTTGATTGGGATTTATTTTCAGCTTTGTGGAGGTATGACTGACACATAAAAAGTGTATGTATTTTGGTTGTATGACCTGATTTTAAGGTACACTATGTGAAGATTTAGCATACACATACATTATGAAATGCTTATCACAGTCAAGGCCATTAACACATTCATCACCTCACGGTTACCGTATGTGTGTGTGTGTGTGTGTGTGCGCGCGTGCATGCACGCGTGCCTGTGATGAGAACCAATTTTAAAATATCAAAGCTACTCTCTCTCTTCACTCTCAGTTTTCCTCTAGTTCCTTCATCGGGTGTGAAGAACTGTGTGAGACAGTGGGGTTTATGTCACTTTAAGTTTTCCATTAAATAGTTGGTGATTTTTTTTTTTTAACCACAATTTAAGAAGCCAGACAATTCTCCTTTTGGATGTTCTGCATCTCAGGAAGCTTCATTCTTCCCTCAGGGCTTAGAGGGCTGTCTTTTAAACTTCAGATGTCTTAGCTTCAGTGCAAAGATTAAAAAGAAGGATGGAATGTCAGAGGTTCCCCAAAATAAACAACATTGTTCCAGCTGTGAAGACCATCTTAATCCCAGATAAAAAAGCCATAGATGGAATAAATAACTTTGTTAAAACTGTAGAAAAGTCTTGGTTATAAACCATGGTCTATACTGTAGCCTTTCTGAGGTAAAACCGTGCACTTAGTCTTTAGTGTTTCGCCTGCATTGTATTATGTATTCAAAGGCTTTACTCAGAGGGGTGCTTGTTATTCTCATTTTAAAATAAATCTGAAGTTTCTTCAACAGTTTCGGCATGTATGTTCTTACCCGCAGAATGAATACCTCAAAAGGATCCAACAAAAACCATGAAGAACCATTGACAGCCCAAGTTAATTCTCTTAAGAGGGATATAAAAAGATACTATTTTAGTTTCCCAAGATATTGGATATTTGCGTTGTGTGTGTATGTTTGAAATTATATATCTGTTAGACTTGGTGTTACCCCTGAAGGGATTCTAGGTACTAACTTTTCTGTTGCCTCTGTTTTTGAGATAACCTGTATTTGAAGGGCACAGTTGCCAGGGGGGACCCTTCCAGGGCCAGAGAGTGGGCTCTTATCTAACACTCCCTTTGAGGGAGTCAGGAGGACATTGAGGGGATTTTCCCTCCCAGCCATTGCCAAAAGGACTTGGGAGGGGCATTTACTGGGGGGTCTCTGAACTTACATTTTCTTTTTTGGGTATCTTGTTAAAGGACAATGAAAGCTTGAACAAAGGGAATCTCATCTTCCTTGCCCTCATGTTTACAAAATAAACTGAAAAATACTGTTAAATCCTAAGGACCCCGAGGTGGGGGACATTNGGTCTCTGAACTTACATTTTCTTTTTTGGGTATCTTGTTAAAGGACAATGAAAGCTTGAACAAAGGGAATCTCATCTTCCTTGCCCTCATGTTTACAAAATAAACTGAAAAATACTGTTAAATCCTAAGGACCCCGAGGTGGGGGACATTTTTTCCCCATTCTTCATGGGTTACATAGGCCTGTCCTGAATGCAGTGTCTGATAAACCTTTTCTTTTCAATCCGTCCAGCTGCAATTTTTCCAGTGAATCAAAAGACAAGCCAGGACAAGATCCAATGGGAAACTAGACCTTTTTTTTTTTTTTTTTTTCTCTCATTTGGATGGTGGTATAGTCTGTATTCTCTTATCAGGGGACCAGTGCCAGCATGGATGACCCTACTTCTGATTCTAGAGCAGCTGTAAACCCTCTTTCAGTCCTAGAGTACCTGATTATNCTTTTTTTTTTTTTTTTTTTTTTCTCATTTGGATGGTGGTATAGTCTGTATTCTCTTATCAGGGGACCAGTGCCAGCATGGATGACCCTACTTCTGATTCTAGAGCAGCTGTAAACCCTCTTTCAGTCCTAGAGTACCTGATTATATTGGTGTTGTTTAGTCACTAAGTCATGTCTGACAGCATGTATGTTCTGATCCCATAGACTGTAGCCCGCCAGGATCCTCTGTCCATGTCATTTCCCAGGCAAGAATACTGGAATGGGTTGTCATTTCCTTCTCCATGGGATCTTCCTGAACCAGGGATCGAACTTGTATATCCTGCATTGACAGGCATGTTCTTACCACTGAGCCACCAGGGAAGCCCGCCTGATGATAAAAACAAAAATGCTCAGGAGTAAGCACAATCAAGGGAGCCTGGCCCCAAGTTAGTTAACCCCTAGACATACTTCTAAGGTTTTTCATTTTTCTCCAAGGCCAAGTTTGATGCTATCAAGCTCCATCAACCACTTTTACCTGGAGGCACTGGGCCAAATGAACAGCCCAGTGAGTGAATTTTTAGAAACAGGGAGCTTAACTGAGGGTTTCTATTACAGGATTATCTCTCCAAGAACAGATAAAGCACAACTGACAGGGAATAAAGGTTGCAGTCTTTCAGAAAACCTCCTACCAAGACTCAGAAAAGGGAAGTGGAAGTGTTAGCCACTCAGTCGTGTCTGACTCTTTGTGACCCCATGGACTGTAGCCCTCCAGGCCCCTCTGTCCATGGGATTTCCCAGGCAGTAATTCTAGAGTGGGTAGCCACTTGCTTATGCAGGGGATCTTTCTGACCCAGGGACTGAAACCAGGTCTCCTGCATTGGCAGGGAATCGTCTGAACCACCAGGGAAGTGCATGGAGAGTCAGAACTTCAGATCCAAATACCGACAGGCAGAGTAAATGGAAATATCCCACGTTTTCAAGATTTCAAAGGGAGAAAAGGGAGCCAGGTTGAAAGAAGAGAGGAAGGAGGAGGGATGAAAGGGTGGGCTTATGGACATCTCCTGCCCCCTGCAGACACCCAGGCATTACAGGCCTCTACTCTGGGGTCACTGGAAGGGAGGAAGGGAACTTGTCCTCACAGAAATCTGCAGTCTCCAGTTCTCTGCCAATGGAAGATGATCAAATAACTCTGACTCGCAGATAACTGAGGCTCTTCAACCAGACTCCTGTGTCCAGGAACAGGACAGAAGGAAGGAGGGTAGGAAAGTAGATGGAGGTGAAAAGAGGAAAGAGAGAGGGAGGGGACAAGAAATCAACGAAGTCTCTGGTTGCTTACCTGGTCTGGGCACTCCGGTCAGTTGTTTGCATCAGGAGGAGACCAGGGACAAACGGGTCCTGAGAGCGGCTGCTGAGTCTGGTCTGCTGGTGGGTGAGCTGGTCCCTGAACACCCAGTGGTTGGGACACCAGTCATGGAGAAGGGATCCCACTGCAGTGCCAAAGATGTTGAGGGAAGACCCCTCCCAGCACCCAAGAGTGGGCTCCTGTCTAACCCTTGGATTGTCCAGACACACATGCAGACAAAGCAAGATGCTTGATTAGAAGGGGCGCTGGAACTGACAGCAGAGGGGTAAGAGACTCCAGGAGGACAGCTCTGCCTCGTGGTTCTCTGCCTCAGGTTTTATGGAGGTGGATTTAGTTTCCACGTTGTCTCCAGCCAGTCATCTTCTCATCGTCACATTGGGTTCTACTCAGGACTCTTCCTGGTGGTGGTGGTGGTTTAGTCACTAAGTCATGTCTGACACTTGCGACTCCATGGACTGTGTAGCCTGCCAGGCTCCTTTGTCCATGCTTTTTCCCAGGCAAGAATACTGGAGTGGGTTGCTATTTCTTTCTCCAAGGACTCTTCCTGGTGGCTCACAAATCTCTCAGCCAAGTTAGATTCCAGTGCAAGGGTTTCTGGGAAATTGCCCAGTGTCTCCTACTCTTTGCTCCCCATCAGAACTTTGGCAGCAGCTTGTTAGTTCCATGTTCCTTACCGGGACCTTCTCATCGAGATAACTTCTGTAGCTGGTTATTTTTGTTCCTAGCCAGGGTACGAACTCTACGTCAACAATTCCCCAGCACTGACCTGAGAATCAGGAGACTAGTTATTGGTACCTTACAAACTGTTACAAGAGAGCATTCATAGTGACTCCACACAATAAGCTAGTTACTTTTTTTCTTTCTAATTTACCTACCACAGACCACAAATAATATTGTAAGTGAGAAGAAAATACAATTCTAACAGCAGGTATGGTTAAGTAAACTCATGGCAAATCATCTTACAATATAAATTAAAAAATTAAATTGATGTTTTACAAAGTTCATCTACATGAAGGACATTTTCAAAATTAGTAAAACATAAAAGGCTTTTTACATATTTTGAGTGAACAGAGGCATAAACAGATCATCCAACATAAATATAATATAGATTACATTTATGTAATATAATTAATATAGAATATAGTAAATGTGTATATTATATTTGAATATTAATATACCTCTAATATACTCATTATAAAATTTTCTTGGCATTCTAGCATCAGTCATGACAGATACCTCAAAATAAATGGAGCTAAATACATTTGCCAAACTTGTTGACACCCTATGGATGTTGTATATTTATCTATTAACTAGATGAACTTCATGGCTTAAATAATGGTATTTATTACCTAGCAACTTCTGTGGGTTAGGAATTTGTGCTTAACTGGATCCTCTAGGTCTCTTTCATGACCGCAGTCAAAATGTCAGTTGATGTAGACAAATCAAATCGACCGCAGAAAATATCTGCATCTAAGCTCACTCAGTTGACAGAATTCTGTGCCCTGTGTCCTGGTGAGCTCAGGACTTCCATTCCATGCTGGCTGGGTGTTGGAGTCCTTTCTCAGGTCGCTGTCAGGTGGGCCTTTCTGCAGGGACAACTCACATCAAGTCAGGCAAACCAGAAGCACCAGGGAGAGAGTGCCCGGGAGGTGAAAGTCACAGTCTGTTGCTACCTGATCTCGGAAGTCGCATCCCATCACTTTTGCCATATTCTCATTGTTTACAGCTCACAGTCAAATAAAGAAGTTGCCCAAAGAGTGAGCACCAGGCAGACGACTCAGCAGCTGCTGATGACACAGAAATGGTGCTTGAGCAGGCACTTCCCTGGGTTATAAATTTAAAATCATGACACAGTTTGGGTCTACATTATACCATTCATTTTGACAAAATGAAAAAATTAGTTCAATAATTGAGATGTTGCCAAATGAGCTGAATCATAATCCTGTGAAAAATTTTAACAAATGGACTATTTCTCCTTTCACTCTGGGATAATAGTTGGTAATTATCTTTGAACATAATGTTGAGTGAACATTCAAGTGGGACAGGATTGCTAAATTCCTATCTGAAGTAAAAGCTGTACGATTGCAAATGTCTCAGTTTGGAGAGACCTAGGTGAAGAAGACACTCACCCAGAAGATGATGCCTGTGTTCTTTGATAATCACTTGATATATCTAAGACAATTCCTTTTCCGTTTGTTGTTCCTAGGTTACATATTGAGAGTATAATTTTTCTAGTTGCCTCCTTTATGAGAAGTATAGGAATTGAGAGCTTCCCAAGGTGGTGCTAGTGGTATAGAATCCATCTGCCAGTGCAGGATATGCCAGAGATGTGGGTTCTATCCCTAGGTCAGGAAGATTCCCTGGAGTAGGAAATAGCAACCCACTCTTAATATTCTGGCCTGGATAATTCCACGGACAGAGGAGCCTGGTGGGCTACAGTCACACAGAGCCCGGTGGGCGTTGCACAGAGTAGGACATGACTGAGCATACACATAGAGAATTGAATTTGTCACCGAACACTTAGATAGGAATCATTGCTATAAAATTTCTGAACTCTTCATTAGATCAAGATATATTGCTTCCTTTACAATGATTATGTATCACACATGAAGATTCTTATTTTTACATACTGTATATTTATCATGGCAGTATCATTACATACATAATAACCTATATAATTATAGTCCATTGCCATCAGTAATATTTTTGTGGTAATTCATTTATTTTCTTTTTTGAAATTCACTTTTGGTCTATTAGTGGAATCATTAGTGTATTAAATAGTAGATCCCTTTATTTATCAACCTTGATCTTACTTCCTTTGCTACCAGTTTCCTTTAGATGAATTCTAAATCCATTTTACTCAAATTTGCTCAATGATTTATGTGTTGATGCTAAGTAAGTTTACTTTTTTTCCTATTGTAAATGATCTAATTAGTTAAAATTAATTACGGAGAAGTCATTGAGTCTAGCACTAAAGATTAACATTAAATATTAGTAACATTTAAAGTTACCTAAATGGTAACTGCAAAAAGGAAAAGTTAGCTGATGAATGATAATTTAAATTGCTTGCTTACTCAATGCTCCCTACAATTCCTGTTGAAAGAGCATGTGATATTAGAAGACACAACAATTCTAATGTATGGCATGGGAAGTCTAGTTAATAATACTGAAGTGTACACTTGCAGTTTGCTAAGAGAATAAATCTTGTGTTCTCACGACCCCTATACACACACACAAAGGTAACTATGTGCAGTGATGGATGTGTTAATTAGCTTGATTGTGGCAAGCATTTCTCAGGTATATACATATAAAATCAAATTGTACACTTTAGATGTACACAATTGTTTTGTCAATTTTACCTTAATAAAACAGGTGGAAAAAAATCCGTCAAACTCTCAGATAAGCAAAGTACATACTTATGAATCAATAAACTTTTTCTATATGTTTAATTTATTTTGCTAACATTGTCCTGAAAAATAAAAGAAACCACTGTTTCTGTCATTTACTTGCTAAGTCATATCCGACTCTTTGTGACCCCACGGACTGTAGCCTGCCAGGATCCTCTGTCTGTGTGATTTCCCAGGCAGAAATACTGGATTGGGTTGCCGTTTCCTTCTCCAGGTGATCTTTCCAACTCAGAGATGAAACACACTTTCTTGTGCATTGACAGGCTGGTTCTTTACCTCTGAGCCACCAGGGAAGCCCCAAAAGATATATTTGTATCTTATTTCCCATTTTTTAAGATTGTACACATATTTAAAGTGACATGATTTTTAACAAATCTGTAATAACATTATAAATTAATTAAAGTATTTCTGTCAAATAAAAATTTTTATTTCAGTAGAATAATAATTTCTCACTGGAAAAATATTTCCTCAACACTGACACATTTCTCAAGGCATCTAAGTTTCTGATTTTGTGTTTAATATTCTAGTACTGTCACTTTTTTGTCTGAACATATCTAAGGTAGAAAAGTACTGCTTTGATTTTCAATATTACAAGAATATTCCACTTGTAGTCAAATGTATAAAGTTCTCACTGGGAGAAGAACACTATTTTAGGTAGTCATTCTTCTTATTCATAAAGCTAGAGAAAAAGATTTAAGGAGTTTATGTAAATCTTAATTAAACATAGAAATTAATGAAAATAGAAATAAAATAATATATATATATTCAAATCTGAAGACACTTACTTCCATTTTATAGAAGAGTCTGGAATTCTAGGGTTAATGATTTTATAATTAATTTAAAAATTAAGATACTAACTTTCAGTTCAGTTCAGTTGTTTGGCTGTGTCTGACTCCTTGTGACCCTGTGGACTAGAGCATACCAGGCCACACTGTCCAACACCAACTCCTGGGGCTTGCTCATACTCGTGTTCATTGAGTCAGTGATGCCATCCAATCATCTCATGCTCGGTCATCCCCTTTTCCTCCTGTCTTCAATCTTTTCCAGCATCAGGGTCTTTTCTAATGAGTTAGCTCTTCACATCAGGTGGCCAAGGTATTGGAGCTTCATCTTCACCATAAGTCATTCCAATGAATATTCAGGATTGAATTCCTTTAGGATTGGCTGGATTGATCTCTTTGCAGTCCAAGGGACTCTCAAGAGCCTTCTCCAACACCAAAGTTCAAAGATACTAGTTTTAATTATATATATATATACAGAAATGCAACCCATTTCAGTATGCTAGCCTGGAAAATCTCCTGGACGGAGAAGCCTGGTAGGCTGCAGTCCATGGGGTTGAAAAGAATTGGACACAACTGAACGATGTCACTTCACTTCATCTAAATATATGTAATGTTTGTTTAAATATACTTAAGCTATAAAAGCATGAGAGCTAAGTATTAATGCATCAAAAAGCAGAAATAAGAAAATTTAAGAATTAAAAAAAAAATACCTTGCAATTGGAAGAGACAAAAGTCTAGATTTGAAATTTTCTGACTTAATTAAATTACATATCTTCTAAGGCCTTAGAGGTGTAAACCAAGTCAGAAACCTATAGCCTTGTAGTTTAATTTGCAAAAAAAGAAAAAGGAAAAGAAAAACTGAGCTCAAAGCTGAAAGATCAGCTGAAAACAGAAAGGGATTTTTCTTTTATCTGACAGTGAGAGGACTACAGAGATAAAGCTCAGTATAAATATGAAATTTTGCCCATATCGCAGGTTGAAGCTAAACTATCATGTGCAGGATAAACGAAAGGGTGCCTGGTGATGAAGTAGGCAGAAACTGCAATATAATCTATTATTGAAATACAGAGCTGCACAAGGCAAGATTTGTAAATTTTCTGCTTAATAGAGTGTAGCTTAGTAGAGAGTTAAAGTCATATATGCTTGAATTGTCATAGAATATAGTCCAAGGCCAGCAAAGCAGCTGGAAATTAATTGGACATTCCAAGAAGTGGAGAAAACTAAGAGAGAGCAATCTCACATCTGAGTGTAATCTCTGCTTCAATTCTTGGTTGACCACCAAATTAAACAAGGCCTGGGCTAAAAATAAAATATCAGGAAGACATTAAAAGGAAGAAGAGGCTTTGCATACTGAATCCCATAGAAGATACAGTGGTTTTTTTAGGTAACAGCTAGGTGGGTTAACTGCTACTAGAATAAGGAAGCATTAATGAATATTACAAGGGTAATGCAGAATAATATAAGCAATGTAGTCACAACAAATTATTATCAGCAATGTCCAAAGTTCTCCCCAAAATTCCTGCTGCTGCTGCTGCTGCTGCTGCTAAGTCGCTTCAGTCATGTCCGACTCTGTGCGACCCCATAGATGGCAGCCCAAGATAAGAGGAACATGTAGAACCAGTTTGGGGTTGATTAGACAAGAGCTTGATTTACAAGGCTACTGTCACATGCTTTTCTATTCCCTATGTACTGAAAATTTGGAATGATGAATCCAGAACTAGGTCTTGGGTATGTTGCAGGAGTGTGTGATATCCTTGATTCTGTCTCACTGCAGCAAAAAATTGAAGCGATGGACAGACGAGTACTACAGCCCCGTGTAAATTTTCTCAGTTGCAGAAAAATTTGAAGTGATGTACGAACCAGTGTTAGAGCTCCATATTACAGCCCAGTTTTATTTAGAAATCAAAGGAAAATACATCCTTGAGTCATGAAGGCAGGTCAACCCAAAAGACACAAAGAGCCCCTGGCTCCACTTTGTCCCCTCTTTTTGTATGTTTTCTCTCCTCCCCGCTGAGACTCCTCTATGTAAACTGGGCTAGCCAGGAGGGCTTTTGTTTTACCTGAAGTTCCCACTCTGGTCCTCAGATCTTCCTTTGTTCTATTTTAGTGGGCTTTTGCCTTCTTCATCTTTTAGCCACTGCCATTTTGGACTCCTTTTTCCTATTCTACCTACCTAACATTCCCCTCTCAAGAGATGAAAGGCCCAATTCTTTGGGAATAGGGGCATCGAGGTCTCTTTGGCTACTTCCTGCTGAACTGGGATGGCGAGGGGAATTGGGCCTCCCCCTCCTGCTATTCTCAAGAGTCCTTATAGCAGTGTCCATCTAATGTTGAGTGATGTTTTCTGTGGTCGGCTGTAGTTTTATATATCCTTGTGGAACTGGCATTGCGTGTTGTAACTTGTTGACCTGGGCAGAGACAAATGGGTTAGACAATTGATAATACATGGAACAACCATAAGCAGCAACAATATGGTGATGACAGGGATTAGTAGGGGCATTAGCCAGCTCCAAATTTCCCCTCATCAGGAGATTCCCCAAAGAGATTTTAGCCACCCTGAGAACTTTCCAGCTCATTCTTTGAGATCCTGTAGGATCTGAAAAAAACTTTCTCTTGAGGACTGTGAGACTTTTTAAACTTAGCTGGAGGTATTTACCCAGAAACAACATGTCTCATTAAAGATGGCTCAAGTCCCTCCTTGTTCCAGGATCAGAAAATCTATCTCCTATATATTTTGGAGTACAACCCCTGCCAAGCTGTGTTGACTGTTTAGAGCTGTCCTGAGAAATCTTATCCACAGAAACTTAATTTTGGGGGGTGTTCATTAGAATGGCACTCATCTGTAGTCCTCAATAGGTATCTGAGATCTCCCAGGGGCTCACAGGTGTTTTGAGTGTCCTCCTCTGTTTTCTCCACAGCTTGACTCATGAGTAGTGATTCCAGGAGTTGTGTCCTGGTACCTTGACTATGAGGGTGGAAAGTATTACAGAGTAGTGGCCCTTCTATGTGGGCTGAGCCTCTGGGGACACATCTTTCCTGACTTTAATTAGCACTTGAGTCCCAGAAGTATATAGTGGTGGCTCTTTAGAATTTTTTGGGTCCTGGTTGACACCCCACAAGCATATATCCTGTTCTGACCCAATGGCCATGGTATAAGACTGGGTGGACTGAGCTTCTGGATCAAGGAAAAGGTCATTGACATAAACAAAAAGTCTCCCATACAGCATCTCATAAGGACCATGACCAACTTGTTCCTTAGGAGCAATATGGGTGTGGAGGAGAGCTATTTGTATAACCTTCTTCCATCCCAGGGAGGTCTCCTCGGTTATCTTTTTTTATCACTGATTTTAATAATTCTTGGCTCTTTCTACTTTTACTGAAGACTGAGGCCTCTAGGCACAATGGAGATAATAAGTAATGCCCAATGCTTTAGAGACCCCTTGGGTGATTTAGAAGTAAATGATGTCCCATTGTCACTTTGTAATTACCTGGACAGACCAAATCTCAGGAATGATTTCATGGAGCAGTTTTTCTTACCACCTCCTCAGCCTTTTCAGTCCAGGTGGGAAAGCCTTCAATCCATCCTGTGAATGTAACTATCATGACTAATATGTATTTATACCCTTGAGAAACTGGCATCTGGGTGAAGTCCATCTGCCAGTCCTCTCCTGGGTAGGTCCCAGGCCATGGGCTGGGCCAGTTGGGGTCTTCAAGCTCATTGGGCATTGTTTAACTGGCAGGTGGAACATGAGGAGACCACTTGCTTACAGTGATTTGGAGGCCTGTTCCTCTGAAGGATCTTTCTAGTAATCTTTGAAGGGCCTGCTCCCCTAAACATGTGGCAGCATTCAAGGAGTTAACCATCTTCCACTGGAGGTTCCCAGGCAGAAAAAGGAATCCCTCCTTTTGGAACCACCCCATACGATCTTCTTGAAAGCCCTCACTCTTAGCTTTAAGAGTCTCACCTTCAGTATATGAAGGAGTTTTTCTGGCAAATTAGTCTGTGGAACTAAGGTCACAACCCCTATTAGGTCATTGCTCTGTAATGCTGCTCTCTTAGCTTCCTGATTGACTGCTTGGTTCCCTCTTGCCACTTCTGTGTTCCCTTTTTGGTGTCCTTCCCAGTGGGAGACTGAAACCTCAGCAGGCAGATGAACTTCCTCCAAGAGCCTACGCATTTGATCACCATATTTGACTGGGGACTCTAGGGTGGTCAAGTGGCCTCTTTCTTTCCAAATAGTAGCATGTGCATGTAGCACGAGAAAGGCATACTTGAAGTCAGTGTAAATGACTACCTTTTTTCCTTTTCCCAGCTCTAAAGCTCAAATCAGGGCTATGAGCTCAAATAATTGGGCCAAAGTACCTGTTGGCAAAGGTTTAGCCTCTATGGTCTCAAAATTGGAAACTACTGCTTATCCATCTTTCTTTTTCCATCCAAGAAAAAGCTGCTTCCATCAGTGTGCCATATTTCCTCAGGATTGGTCAGGATCTTCTGGCACTCCCTCTCAGGGATTTGTCCAGTGGTTCAATGTTTCCAGACAAGATTGAAAGAGGAGAGAGCCCTTGGGGTTAGGCAGGAGGGTAGCTGTGTTAAGAACCTCATAAGGGGATATAGTCAGGCTTGGATTTTCCATCAGCACTACTTGATATCTAAGGCTCCTTTGATCAGACATCCATAAATGACCTTTCACATTCAGGAGTTGTTTCACTTGGTGGTTGGTAAAAATAGTTAGTTTGCCCCCAGGAGAGAGTTTTGAAGCATCTTCTATCAGGACTGCAATAGCTGCAAGATTTTGAAGGCAGAGAGAGATTGCTTCCCAATAAGGGAATGGGCACTCAGGGATAACCAGAAACTGGTGGAAAAATATTTGTCCATCCTAGCAACAAAAAAGTGTTCAGGTGAATCTTTTTGTAATTGATTTTCCTGGAGCACCCAAAATGGTACAGGTTTGCTGGGAGAAGGCTCTAGAGGCAGAGGTCAGGACAGAGTAGGTAGCGGCTGTGTCAACCAAGAAATTCTCAGAAACATCCAGGTGCACCCTTGGCTCTGACCCTGTGATGGTTATCTGTGATAGGTGGGCTGGCTGGAGCTCACCACTTCAGTCCTGTTGACCCATCATGAGAGAAGACTTGGCGCTTGACCTTGAGGCTCTTGGGTCCTAAGAGCAGAATGCTGCTCAATGTCCCATTGATGGCATTAGTAGCAAGCCTTTTTAGGATACTTGTCATGGTTTGGACACTCTTTGGCCTCATATCCCACCTGTCTACAGATTAGGCATTTGCCTTGTGCCTTATCCATCAAAGACTCGGGGTTTGCCATAAGCCTTCCCTGGAAGGCAGCCAGTATCTGAGCATGCCTTGTCTCTTTCCTTCCCTCCCTTTCCTGAGCCTTGGCCTCCCTCACCTGTTCTCTGTTATAAAAGGTATTGATGGACCATCTCATCTGAAGATGCAGCCAGGTCCTACTGCTGTAGCTGTTGTAACTTTATCCTGATGTCTGATGCACACCGAGACAGGAATTTGTCCTTTATAATCACTTGTCCCTTCTAAGTATCTAAGTCCAGACTGTTAAACTTTTAGATGACCTCTTTTGGCCTTTCCAGAAAAGCAATGGGGTTCTTGTTGGGTTCCTGAGTTATTGCTGAGACTGGGCACAGTCCCAGAACTAATAGACTTCCTTCTTTTTCATGGGTGGACTTCCTTAGGGGTGAGTCTTCTGAAGCTTATCCTACCCAGTACTGTTGCAACCTGAGAGCCAGGCATCCCTGAGTCAGGGTACAGATCCCCAGGCAGGTTGAGGCATGACGGCCTCCTGGAACCCCTGGACTGGGGGATCCCTAAGCAAGTTGAGGTGTGACAACCTTCCAAGGACCAGATCCCTGGGCAGGTCAAGGCAGGTCGATCTCCTGGGACTCCTGGACTGGCAGATCTCTGAGCAGTTTGAGGCGTGACAACTTCCCAGGGACCAGATCCTTAGGCAGGTCAAGGCAGATCAATCTTCTGGGACCTGTGGTTGGTGGATCCCCAAATAGGCTGAGGCATGACAACCTCCTAGGGACTGGATCCCTAGGCAGGTCGAAGCAGGTAGATCTCCTAGGATACACAGGCTGGTTTTGGTCATCTCTAAGGTCTCCAGCGTGACTAGTACTGGGTAGGATTAAGGGTTTGTAATCTTAAATCATTGCTGGTTTGTTCACCATGGATGGGAGTAGATATCATGAATTAAAGCAATCCAAATCTGTGCACTGAGACTGGAAACCTGGTGAAACAGCCATAAGCCTTATCTTCATTGCTCTGAGGGAATGTAAATCACTGATTTTTTCCCCTAGTCCTCCACAAGAATAATTTAGGGTGTTTCCAATGGTAAATATCTCATTGTCATAGACCCACTTTAGGTAATAACAGAAATAATGACGAAGGAATGGGTTATCTGGTCCTGTTAGGAGCATTCAGAATATTTTAATAATAAGTGGGGTGGAGCAATGTTGCCTACAAGGAGGCAGGATCCTGGTTGTAAGAGTAGTAAATGGCTTAAGAACAAATTGATGAGAGGCAACAGACCAGATGTTTCATAAAGTAGAGTGGAAATTTGATCCAGGGATATATGTATAATTTTAGGAGAAGGGTGGTAAGGGTTTGGGCCCAAAGGGCCTGCAGGGCTGATTTCCAAAGTGTCAAACATTATCCCTGGAAGCCCAATTGCCCTTGAATAGATGACACCAACAGATGAACTTCTAGCAGGCATTGTGTGTCTGTCGCCTGCCCTATTGGATTCACTGAGAGATGCTATTGTCGCACATGTTGTAGGAAACATGGAAGATGAAGGCCTGAATATATAGAGAGATTGGATATTACCCAGCATTTCTCTCGCAAGGGATAGCTATTTTCCGGTTGTCCCTAAAAAGTGACATAGCCCAAGGGCATTCAAGATGACAAGTCAAATTCAACTAAACCTTGGTCCTCATTTTTCAAGCTAAGTGAGACATGCAGAGCTTCCAGGACAGTTCCAAGGCACCATCAAAAGACAGGAGTGGGTGGTTGCCCAATTGTTGGAATGATCCTCCCACTCATTACCATATGAAATCACCCAGCCAGTGAAAACTAACTACATCATATTCCATGGCCGCTCCCCTCTGTGATGGCCCATACTTTTGGAGTGTGCTTCTCTCTGAATCTGAGCAAATCCACCTGTTACTTATCATTGTGTCTCACTGAGTTTTTGCAATGAGACATCAAGAGCCTGAGCTTCATTAGCTCCTGAAGCCAAGCACCATGGGTTTTGGCCAGGCTCAAATCCCAGGAGATAGGAGCTGAAGGGTGGGAGGAAAAAGCAGTGGGGAAAACATGCCAAGGAATCCCCTTCATAATCTACCAGAAAATCTGCTAAATACCTGACCCGTGCTCACAGTTTTCATTGGCCTGATCCTTGGCACAAAGAAGATTAAGGACAGAAGAGCTCCCACTCACTCGGGAAACAGCTACTAAGTAACCCTTACCAGAATCCCTCAATACACCCACTGCCTCTCGCCTGTTCATAGGGGATTTGAGGAAACAATAAATGAGAGATTGCAAAGGAATTAAGATTTTGTTAGCCTTATGTACTTTCAGCCACAGAAGCAAAGACCTTCTACCTTAACCGGAGGTCTTCTGGAATCTGAGACTGAGCCACATGAGCTTGCTCTTGAGTTTGTTTTTGCCGTCCCAGTTTCCAGCATGCTGGGCTTCTTGTCACGTCCCCTGAGCTGGGTTTTCTTTGCATTGAGCTTTCACCATGGGAGCTTTTGGCAAGTTGGACTTCTGTTTACTTGGCTTCTGCTTCACAGGGGCCAACTCGAGATTGTTTCATCCAGGTTAAATCTGAGAAACAGCACCATATATGTCGTGGGAGTATGTGATTTCCTCAGTTCTGTCTCACTGCAGCAAAAATTTGAAGTGATGGACAGACCAGTGTTATGGCTCCATGTTACAGCTCAGTTTTATTCAGAAATCAAAGGAAAATACGACCTCGAGTCATGAGGGCTGGTCAGTCCAAAAGACGTGAAGAGAAGAGAAACCCCTGACTCAATTTTGGCTCCTTTTTTAATATGTTTTTTCTCCTCCCCTGAGCCTGGCCTATGTAAATTGAGCTAGCCAGGAGGGCTGTTTGCTTCACCTGAGGTTCTCACTCTGGCCCTTGGGCCTTCCTTTGTTCTACTTTCACAGGCTTTTCCCATCTTTTATCTTTTAGCCAACACCATTTTGAACTCCTTTTTCCTATTCTAACTACCTAACAGGTGAGATACACATTTATGAATGATGAAAACAAAAAACAGATTTGGCAGATGAGGCCCAAGCAGAAACTGCTTAAACAGATACTCTTATTCTAGTCAGGCAAACCAGACTTGATGTTTCTATTTAGAAGGAAGAAAACCAAGAAATATATTGGAATTGAGATTATACTCTAAGCCAAGTTAAAAGCTTTATTTGTGGGATTGAAAATGGGGAACGGTGATTGCAATGCAATACTGTTAGAGAACTTTGTATAAACAGCATTCTATCTTGTATATGATAATGTTTTGGAAAACTTTGGACAGTAAGTTTGGTTTGGAAGACAAGAGACTTCTATCTTTGGCTATATGACAAGTGTTCCTTCTGTAAAATAATGAGATGCATAACATGTCACTACTTTTTTTTATCTTGAAGCATGGGCAGAAGCTTGCCCTTAGACACAAACTTCTTACTCTTCAGTGCTTTGATTAAGGAAAATTATAATTGGATGTCATCACTGCCAAACATTTCTGCCTGAGACCAGGATAAAGAATGATGGGATCAGGTCAGTTGCTCCTCAGAATCATACCAGGTCCTACTAATGGGGCTTTTTGGCTGTCGCTCCCCAAACTGCGGGATCACGGATACACAAAAAATCAAAACAATGGGGAAAAGCCCCTCACCCTCCAAGAAATTAGAAGTCAATACAATTAATTCTCAATTTTATCCTGTGGAAAATTTCTTTTACCATGGAGAAAACACCTGGAGGGAATTTAGCACTGATTTGTTAGCCACTCTTTGCCATTTGGTTTGTAGTAGGGATAAGCTTCCATGGCCATTTAACTTTGGTTAATCTGTGTCCTGCTTTGTCCCATGAGATGCGAGTGATGGTGATGGACATGCATGTTAGCAGAAGCTTGATGCTTTCCCAAGGCTTGGAAGCTCTGTGGGTCCTGTTTCTTTTTCCTTCTAATCCCTACCTCAGCTTTTCTCTACTATGAGAATGAGCACATTTGCCCACAGCCCCATTTAAAAGGTGCAATACTTAAAAGTTTGTTGAGTCAAGCTTGGAGATTTTTAGGGCTGTTTGTTGTTGCCATAAAAGTTCAGAGCAGCATGGTTTTTGGTGAATCTCTTTCACCATGTATCTCATATTTTCATACCACTCTTCTTGCAAATTTCCATTATTTGCATCTTGAGATAGAGAAAAGAAAGCTTAGAAAAATATTGAAAACATACTCTAAGTTCTAAGGAAAATAAGGAGCGATAGACTTGGAAGCACTGAGTCACTCACAGCAAAATTATATTTGGCTAAACCTTTAAACATCTGCTAGGGTAGAAAGAAATTGGCAGACATCTTTGCACTCACTCTGCTACATCAGGTAAGGTCATATATAAGGCAACCCACTCTCTGTCCCTCTGATTCTCCCCAGCCAGCACAGGTGCTGGAAATTAGTTCCCCATTGGCATTAATCAAAACTCCCACAAAGAGCTCCTGTCCTGGAGGTCTGTTCCTCAGATCTCTCTCTCTTTCACTGTCTTAACCTTTATCTCTCTCCATCTCTCTCTGTCTCTTTTTCCATCTCTCTCTTCCCTTCCTCCCAACATTAGGACCTCAGAAAGCCCTCTTGCTGGTGAGTCCCTGACATTCCTTAGCGAATATCTGCATGCAAGTATGCTCAGTCGCTTCAGTTATGTCTGACTCTGCAGCCTTATGGACTGTAGCCTGTCAGGCTTCTCTGTTCACGAGATTTCACAGACAAGAATATTGGAATGGGTTGCCATGCCCTCCTTCAGGAGATCTTTCTGACCCAGGGACTGAACCCACATCACTTGCATCTTCTGCACGGGCAGGCAGGTTTTTGTGACCCTAGTGCCACCTGGAAAGCTCAGCATATATCTGACTGACTCATAAAAATGTGAATTATTGTGATCACAGGCTTCAGTGTGTGTATTTTGACCCTATTCTTTTAAAGGGGTGGGAGCAGAAGCCAGTCTGACATAATAGGAGGCTAGAATTACTTTACTTCCCATCCTCTACCAGAATCCTTTCATATTGTGGCCCAACATATTATAAAGATCACCAAGAACAGGTGAGTGAAGCAAACTGCTACAGATAGACTTTTTGATGAGAGAAATAAAGATGTTAAAAATATCCTTCTTTTAAAAGCAGTGACATCTATTCTGAATGTGCCTATGAATATAGTATATCTATTTGTATATCTATATCTATTGTGTGTGTGTGTGTGTGTGTGTGTGTGTGTGTGTGTGTGTGTGCAGGAGGTACTAATGTGGTTAAGTCCACAAAGTCACATGGCCTGAATTCAGTTTTGGGCTCTGTGATTGCCAGCTGTTGGAGTGAGAGTATCTTGGAGTGTGAGACACTGTCTTTATCTCATTTTCCTCCTTTAAAAACAAAATGAAGATCATGTTATTGACTGCTCAGTTTCTTTGGGAATTAACTAAGTACATGCAGCAGGTAAACAGAAACAGGTACACAATAAACATTATATAGATAATGTTTTTAGCACCTATTTTTCAACCTTTTTCTGTCTCTTGAAGTATCAGGGGTCATGTAATGAACCATATGGCTGCTACCAGAACAGTTGATGCATTCACAGAATTGAGCCACCACTTCTTATCAGCATTTTGGGAGGACATAAGTCACCTATTGAAGGCCATGAATGGGAACCATATTGTATTTCAGGGAAACATAGACCAAGTTGCTTAGGCTACATTTTGTTGAGCCAAAAGTTTGATTTATAACATCTCCTTCAACTCAGTTTGGCAAGACAAAAACCTACCTGGAGTTTTTCTATCACTATCCATTCAATGTAAAGAAGATACATTTAGCTTGAGTATCCCTGTTTGCAAAATATTTCCCAGAAACCTGCAGGAGTTGACCCTGACTCAGGACTTCAAGAGCATAGCAATGTCCTCATTAAAGACACAAGTAACAGTTATGAATCTTCCTGTCTACATTACCATCCAGCCCACATTCCATACGGGGCTTATTAAAGACTTTGTCAAGTGCATTACTGGTTTGGAAATATATCATTCTAAATGCTAATGTGGATGCAGTAAGAAAGACACTTTCATATATTACTGATGTGAGTGAATATGGCTACAAACTTCAGAAAGTAATTTGGCAACATGAATCAAGGGTCTTAAATTATTCAAACTGCATAAATTCCATTTCTATAAATATATTCTAAGGAAATAACCAGAGAAATTGACAACTATGTTAACAATGATATTATTTATAAAAGCAAAAACTGAGGAAAATTCAATAGTCAATAATAGGAACTTGGGTGAATATACTATGATGTAGTTATAGAAAAAATACTTGCAGAAATCACAACTATAATAAAAATAATGACACAAAAAATGTTTATGAAATAATGGTACTTGAAAGAAACAATCACATCCAAACAAATATAAGGAGCCAATTTATATTTAAAATAATACACACACATATATATAAACNTATAGAAAAAACACTTGCAGAAATCACAACTATAATAAAAATAATGACACAAAAAATGTTTATGAAATAATGGTACTTGAAAGAAACAATCACAACCAAACAAATATAAGGAGCCAATTTATATTTAAAATAATACACACACATATATATAAACATATATATTTT
Organism: Neotragus pygmaeus; assembly: GCA_006410875.1. Lineage (NCBI taxonomy): Eukaryota > Metazoa > Chordata > Mammalia > Artiodactyla > Bovidae > Neotragus > Neotragus pygmaeus. The sequence continues at coordinate 374,996 of SJYV01030546.1, forward strand.
TACATGATATATTAACTAATACATATAGATGAAAAAATCTTGGGAAATCATATAGCAGCATATTAAAAATAGTTGAGTCTGAATTTCTGAATTCTGAGTGATTTTCCTGTGTATTTTTCTTTTTATTTTCTACCTTTGAGGGCTATAGTTCATTTCTTTTCCAAAAAATGTAAGTAGTTGGAACTTTGCTGTAGTTAGGATATGAAAATTGTTATAGTCAGTTGGACTGTCAGTTTACCAATAATATTATAACCTGAAATTGAGGTTAATATTTAAAAATTCATTCTAATTAAATTCCTTTTGATTTCAAGTACCCTTTCATCTGTCTCTCAGTGCTTAACAACCATTCACTTGAAATAGATTATCCTTTGGTTTGCAGCCTCCCTCTCCAATAAAAGCACACTTTCATGTCTACTAACAACTCAGTTTTCTCTTAGACAAGATCAGTTCCTTTCTTTTTTTTAACATTGCTCTTTTCTTTTTTTGTTGTTTATTTAGTACTTCTCTTAATTCTTCTTTTTCTATTTTCAAATCAAATATAAAAAATGGTAAAGACATTTATTTGGGTTTGCTTATATAACTTTCTTTCAGTAATTTATGCATAATTATCTCAAAAGCAACAAGATTTTCTTCAAAATTTATTTCTCTTTCCCTTGGTTATTTCTAGCCAGTCATGTGGGATATTAAAAAATTCACAAAGGTAAAAGGAAAATGTAGATTGTTTGCCTTAATTATTTTTTAGCAGCAACGTATTTCTAAAGATAGCATTACATTGAATTCCAGTGTATCAGGCAGGAGAATAGAGGATATTCTAGTTGAAAAGAGAGGAACAATTTGAACCACAGCCTCCTCACTTCCTAGCTTGCCCCAGGAGCCACTGCTGAGCCTCTGCAATATCCCTCAAGATACTGCCAGGACTCTTACAAGCCTGGAAGAACACAGATGGAGATCAATATGTTAGGATATTCTGTGCATATGTAACATCACATTTTTGCTACTTCACATTTGAAAATAAGAAATTGCACTGCTTTGCTTCTTCTGCACCATCCAATAAAATCATTTTCCTCCTCATCCCTCCTCTGCTCATCCATTTATTTCTACCAAAGTCCAAGTGGATGAAGGCAGCAGGGGCTGTGCAGTCAAAAGACAGTTACTGAAAATTTGTCGAATCACCCTACTGAGAACTGCTGGATACACAGCTTCTAGTAGCTTGTTGTTTGTACAATGGGGCACTACCACCATCAGAATTGTATGTGTGTGCACAAGAATTCTAAAGTTACGACTTTGGAATGTAAATATTTATCAATTGAGTCACAGAAGGAAACTCGAGAAAACCTTGGAAAGAAGAGACATATTTCAATGCTTATGCACAATTACTTTTTTTTCCCCATTTTTTGTTTAAAACATACAGATCATAGGAAACAACAGAGCATATCTATATAACTTAAATAGATTCAAGAATGACATATGTATCTCAGCTGAGATACATATGAAAACTAATAGAAACTGCACAAGCAGCAATGTAGTATTTAACCTTGGTTAGGAAAATTCTGAACTTTTATTAGACTAAGAATTTCATATCTAATGAGTTTAATTTATTAATGCTTATATAATGAGAGACTTTAAGTACTTAACAAATATTATTTTAGTTCAGGTAATAGTATTAGACTGTTTATAGATTATAAAATTAATTGAAGAGAATTTTGTACAAATTATTGTTAGAAACTCTATTACTTTCTAAATATCACATGAAAGCTTCCAGAGTTAGAATATATACTTGCCTATTTTTGTATTTTATTAGAGAATTTCTCAGGGGCTTCCCACGTGGCTCAGTGTTAAAGAACACAAAACAGGAGACATGAATTTGATCCCTGAGTTGGAAACATCCCCTGAAGGAAGAAATGGCTACCACTCCAGGATTCTTGCTTGGAGAGTCCCATGGACAGAGGAGCCTGGTGGGCTACAGTCCATGGAGGTTGCAAAAGAATTGGACACGACTGAGGGACTAAACAGCAACAACAATGAAGAGAATTTCTCAAGGTGTCTGCATCAGTCACTAGTTCTTATTCAAAATATAGCCCATCTGATAAAAGACTTAAGAAGAAAAATATTCCAAGTAAAGACATATAATATGATTTGATGATGCTAGGGTTCCCATCATATAGCATATATAAGTGTGTGTGTATGTGTGTGGATGTGAGTGTAGACATAAATATAATGATAGATTCCTATAGATATAGATCTTCTGGTACATAGTGGGTTTCCCTTGTGGCTCATCTGGTGAAAAATCCTCCTGCAATGCAGGAGACCTGGATTTGATCCCTGGGTTGGGAAGATCCCCTGGAGAAGGGAAAGGCTACCCACTCCAGTGTTCTGTACATAATAGAAACAGCTAATGAAGAAAGTCAGGTGATGCTTCAGCACATTCACTATTATTAATATTACTGGCATGTATTAGTTTGTCCAGCTCATCCCCACTTCTTTTCAGGAAAATTCCTATCCTTTCTACTTGAAATTGCCAAATTCATTCTCAGAGTCACCATGGGAATCTCAACAATCCTGGGTACTCAAGCTTCTGGACACAACTGATTGGTTCAGGAGTGGGCAGCTGACACAGGCTAAGCCAGTAACTGTCCTTCTCTGGGAAGGGCTAAGAAATAGGAGGAAAATATCATTCCAGGGAGGTGCTCCAAGGAAATGTCTTAAAAGAGCTGTTTATGATGGCCATTTTTCTTCTTCCTGTGAACTTCAGACCGTAGCAAGCAATAAAATTTATAGAAAATATAAATTATAAAGATGGATAAAGAGTAGTGTGGAGAGACCAAAAAAAAAAAAAAATCCCAAACAAAACAAAACACCTCTTAACAGAGTTTCTAAAACTTTTTGATCCCAATGGAATTTTATTCATATGCTATACCAATGCCGTGATAATAAGCTTACAGGTAACTGACTTTAGCAAATTCCAGCTGGCTTTGGTTTCTGTCACCGAAAACTCTGCACTTAAAGACTGGTTCTGAAAATTAGTAATACTGCTGCTGATAACAGAATATATTTTCTTTAAATAAGATTCTCTGTACTATTTCATGGACGTTTAAGAGATGTCACCACTTTTCGCTAGTTAAAATTTTAAATGTTGAATTTAGTCCTAACAAGCAAGACATAATATTTGAGTGATATACAATTGCCAATTTATCACTTTCACAACAGCATTCTATAAAACATCGAAAACTGGAAACAATCAAAATATCCATAAAAAGCAAAAACAGTGAATGCTACATGGACACAGTGGAATATTATATAGCAATCTATACCCAATCACAGTTGTACTCAACAACAGGTGTGAATCTTTGCAAAGTAAAATAAACTCAAAGAGTCTGAAAAGATTATATATGACATGATACACTGAGGAAAATTCTAAAAATAGCTAAAACGTAAACCTACATTTTAGTAATACATGTAATAAAGTTAAGTCCTACACAGTAGTAGGTGAAGGAAATGATAATCATAAGATTTAGAAAATGCTTAACTCCAATTTAAGAAGGCAGAGGAGAGGACATGTCTACTTATGCTTGTCTATCTAGCTCCAACATTTTATTTAGCATAGATTGGATGATATTGAACGTGAACCGCGAGTTGGTAATTTATGCACTAGCAACATGCTTGAGAATTACAAACAAGGTGACCTCATGGTATTTCTGAATAATTGGTTCTTTCACTTCCTAGGAAATTTCACCTTTATTAGCTCAGCATACTTTCCATGTTATAGCTCACCAGAAAGGGTCCACCAAAAGTTTGCTAGCAGCTTGCCTCACATATTCTAAAAAATCATCTGTTATTAAAAAAAAAAAAAAGAAACATATTTTTCATATAGCCCAAATTCTAGTCACATAAGAATGGTTCTGACTAAACTACTTCTGTTTTGATTGTGATTTTGAGTATAAATTGGCTTCCTTGGTGGTTCAGGCGGTAAAGAATCTGCCTGCAGGAGTCCTGGGTTGGATACATGGGTTGAGACAATCCCCTGGAGAAGGGAATAGCTACCCACTCCAGTATTCTTGCCTGGAGAATTCCATAAACAGAGGGGTCTTGTGGGCTACAGTCTGTGGGACCACAAAGAGTCACAAAGGACTGAGCGATTGACACACATATGACTATAATTTATTCCTCCATTGGATTGACTTTCTAGGTAGAAATCAAGATTCTATTTTAGAACACCAGTTATCCCACATTGACAGTAAAACCTGATCAGAATGGCTGTGTGTTACTAGGATGGATTCTGTTCCATGAAGGCTTTAAAAATAGGAAAATGTCTCATCTTACAAGTGTAATTAGGCTCAGCATTGTTTTGTAATACATGCTTGTATTTTAGAAGCTTTCTAGTTCCCTTTTAGCCTAGTAAGTATGTTATCTTTGTTGTCAATATTTTTGTACAAATTAAAAATACTAACAATTTGCATACTACATTCATCTTGAGAGCTAAAAGTGGTTCAGTTTCCCTTTCCAAGTCATCAGAGATAATGCCATTAATCTCAAGCAATGCCAAAATGAATATTCTCTAACTCCTTCAATACATAGATATTTTTGCAGGAGAAGACAACTAATGAAATCACAAGAACTTCATCTATTAGGACATTTGGACTGAAAATTCTCGGAACTCTTAAAAGAACTTCTGCCATAAGAAGTTTATGGTTGTATATTGTTATTCCAAAATAAGATATGCGAGCAATGCAATTACTTATAAAATGCCAAGGCATAACCTTCTGAAATAAATCAATAAAAATATGCCTTGGGTGGGTTAAGAAGCAGTTTTCTGTCCCCTGTCTTCATGGAAAACAAACATTCTTTGGATAAGAGATTTTCATGTACTTTGCATTGTGTATGCATAATAATGGACTCCTTGGTAGCTCAGCCAGTAGAGAATCTGCCTGCAATTCAGGTGACCTGGGTTCGAGCCTTGGGTCAGGAAGATCCCCTGGAGAAGGGAATGGCCACCCACTTCAGTATTCTTGCCTGGAGAATTCCATGGACAGAAGAACCCGGTAGGTTATAGTCTATGGGGTCGCAAAGAGTCGGACATGTCTCAGAGACTCACACACACACACACAAACACACACACAAATAAACTTATCTAGATATGTTTTGTAAAGAAGCACTAAGTGGTAACATTTCCTCTCTACTTTAGTTCTAGACAAAACCATTTCTGTAATATCAGTTTCTCTGGCTACCTTGAAAATCCATTAAAATCCTTCCTTATTTTCATGAAAATCCTTCTTTATTTTCCTTTCTCTGATATCTCATCAATGAGCAGTCCTGTTGATACTATTTTAGGAATCTCACTTGTGTGATTAGCACTTTATTTTGCATTTTGGTAAAGATATAACTATGGATCCTCAGACACCCCTCAAGCTTGGTCTTCCTCTGGTCAAGGTGACAGCCTCTGGGTCTCAATTCTGCTGTTTTCTGACTGGTACCTGGTGCTCTGCGCATCCCAGGCCACCCTTGCCCTACGTCTCCATCAGGACCTGCACTTTACTCAGAGCCACCTAGCACAGCCTGTGGGCTCCAACTGAATCTTGTAATAACTAGTTAGTTAGTTAATTAAATTGAAGGTAATTTTTTATTTATCTTATTCCAACACAATTTAATCTGTTTTTTGACTGTTTTCTGTGCCCCTAGATCTCCTTCTGATTCATAGAATATGTATTTACTAGACAAATCCTTTAAAGTTCCTCCTTTTACTATGCCATCCCTCAATGATATTATTTAATAATCTCTAAACCCAAACTTCGCAAACCACTATTCAGGCTCTTTGATAAACCATCCAGAAAGCAGTACGCAGCCATATTCTCAGTAACTGTTCTTTAAAGAGCACTCTCTTGCCAGATAGTTATCATCATTTTGGTTAATCCAACCACTCCCTTGTGCCTTTAAATCATCTGTGTTTTGTTAACATTATCTAAATATTATCATTCCTTCACTTTTCTCACTTACCATTTTCATTCCCTAAGAGCAAACTGAAATGTCCTACTTTCTACAGAGAATGGCCAGATAATACTGTTCCAGAATGAATCCTCCTCATATTAACTCATGAAAATCTTCTGTACCTCAGTTTCCCTTGAGTACCTTATCATAAATGACTTTGGTTTTCGTTAAACATATACCTCAGTAATTTTATTTTCCTGGAAATACTTGGAGGGAGGAGGCTGAAATGATTTTCAATTCTTTATAATATCTTGCTTCCCAAGTCAGCATTAATAATAATGGTCCCTACCATCTTGTAGACAGTTTTCTAGGAGTTATATTTATAAGGAACAAATGGATAGAGCTTTAATCTTACTGAACTTCCAGCAGTAGCTTGTTATTTTAGGTATTTGTAAATCTATGAAACAGACTTACTTGATTCTTACATGCATCTCAGATTCTCTGAGTTCAAGAATAATGCTCAGACTTCATTTTTTTTTAAAGTTAATTTATTTTTGACAGTGCTAGTCTTTGTTTCTGTGTGGGCTTTTCTTGACTTGCAAGAGGGGCTACTGTCTAGTTGCACTGTGCAGGCTTCTTGTGGTTGCATCTCTTGTTGCAGAGCATGGACTCTAGCGAGCACGGGCTTCAATAATTGTGGGATGTGGGCTCAGTAGCTGCAGCTCTGGGACTCTAGAGCACAGGCTCAACAGTTGTGACACATGGGCTTAGTTGCTTTGAGGCTTGTGGGTTCTTCTTGGACCAGGGATTGAACTCATGTCTCCTCTGTTGGCAGGCGGATTCTTTACTACTGAGCTAAAGGCACCAGGTAAGCCTAGATTCTAAGTTTTTTACAACAGTATTTCAATTGTGAATATCACATTTTGATGCAGCAACCTCAAATTAAAAAAAAAAAAGACTGAAGTATGTATAAAGTAATGAATATTTTTTATGCATATTTCCTTCCATGTAGGAAATGTTTTCATTTGACACAAACTGTGTAACTTTAAGGTACAGACAAGCTAGTTTCTAGCTTAAATTTTTCATTACTTTGATTAATTTTTGAATAATTCATGAAAGAACATTAAAGCAATAAAAGCTGTCAAATTTATGACAAATTTCAGCTATGCATTGGTCACACAATGCTATTCAGCTTTTCATACAATCAGAATTTGTGTATGAGGGAACTTTTTGAAGAGTAAAATGAAGACAGCTATTGGTATACTTTCAAAAAAAAAAAAAAGATAACAGCAACCAATACTAGAGAGTAGTTAGGGACACATAAAACTAGTCTAAGTCAAGAATCAGTCATTACTTTTCCAATGGAAATGAACTCAATCTGGGAGGTTTCTTCCTTCGTTGGTTTCAGTGATTGTGCTGCCAAGTCCCCGAGGTAGCAATTCTAAAAATAACATTTGAAAAGCTTTTCTGACCTGAATGTCAGAAACTGACCAAGCAAATAAACGTAACAAAAGGAAGCTAAGGGAAGAAAAACTTGGGGGTAGAAACGATTTTTAAACAATATGAATGTAAGAGAATATAAGAAGTGTGTATATATCTTTTCACTGCTTCTTAAAGATAGAATATATTTTGAGGTTCATAGTTTTTGCAAATACTTATTTTCTTTCTGAGACAAGCAACAGGAGACAGAAATTTGTAAAGGATTCAAATAAACCTAATTTAATTTCAGAACTAATGGGGTTGTAATTAAGAAGAAGCACAGATGAGATCAGAATGATGCTTACCTTGCACAATTTCAGTTTGAGGGGACTTCCCCAGTGATCCAGTGGTTGTACTTGGTGTTACCAATGCAAGGGATGTGAGTTTGATCCCTGGTCACAGAACTAAGAGCTCACATGCTGCTTAGCCAAAGAAAATTTTTTTTCAATTTTTGACTGATATTCAATTACTAACTGGTGGATAGATTTGTCCTCTCTGGTTTCAAAAATCAGGTCATGTGCCTTGTTGTTTAAAAAATTATCCATTTTTAAAGCTTAGGACAGTCTCAAATGTAAAATATGTATCATGCAAAGTATGTGTGTATGTATGTAAGCTCATGTATGTTAGTGTAATCTATAACCTAGAGGATAAATACCATTTGAAGGATTATCAAATTTTAGCTATGAAAGGCCTATATTCACTTAGATTTTTTCTAAAACAAAACAGAAGCTTTATCTCAAGCATGTGAAACTTTATTCCTTAACCAGAGAAATATTATTTTACTTTGCAAAAAGTTTTTAAATCATTGTTTATTCAAATATTTTTGTTTTTTTTTTTTTTTTATCTAAAGCCTCATAGTTGGCCATCTGCTGCATCGCCATCCAGACTTTATTGTTGATTCCCCATATATCTTGTTAGATAAAATCTTCACATTTTTTGGAATACAAATTCCTATCCATCTTTGTTGTCAAGACGTAGTCTTTTACTTAATATTACACATATTATAGGATGTCACTACTTTCCACTCCAAGTAATGAACCAGAGTAAGCCTCAGAGAAAACCTTCTCTTGTGGCCAGAAACATTTTCCTTTCTTCATTATAAATGATTAAGTTTGACAACTACAAGAATAGTTACAACACATTAAGTGCAAGATCACCTTCTGCTAGTCTTTGTGGATATTTTCCCCAGTTTCTATATAGAAAATCCCAAATATAAATCTCCAGTCACTAGGACTTCACCGAAGCATTTTGAGTCACAATTGTTGATAGCCTTTAAATGCAGTACAAACAAATAGGTCTTTATGCTTCTCTAAGTACTTAAAAAATGTAGGTAGGTCCTCAATAGTGGTTTATTGATTAGATGTGCTAAAACTGTGCAAGGGACTACATGAGTATTCTAGAGGGAGTTTGCAAGTTAGATGTGAACAGTTTGATAAAATTAAATGAGAAATGACATTAAAACAATTTAAGATAGATTTAGATTTTTTTCAATAAGAAGCAGAAAATTAGCCACTCCAAGAAGTTTTGAGTACTATATATGGTGATGCCAAAGATCAATATAGGAGCCCTGAATGGTGAAATCAGGGTTACTAACAGAAAAGCAGACTTTGTGGGAACCCCCACAGGCCTAAGAAAGGAAAGATGGGGAGTGTCTGGGAGACTTTTATATATGCAGATGAGCATCATCTTAGAACTGTGACACTCCAGAAGATCAGTGGTCATTCAGTGGCTAAAGGTAGTGAAAACACAGAAGACTTACAGATGTTCAGAAACAGGGAAGAAGAGGTGCAATGGCCATGAAGAGTAGCTGTCACAAAGGCCAGAGGTAAGACTCAGGGAAAAGAGCCCAGTGAAGCTTCAGTTAACACCTGAGAGTGTGGCGCCAAACTGCCTGGCAGAAATGTCAGTAGCTATAAACACAGATTATTGACAGTCAGATAACTGAGCAGTTTAAGGTCAGAGAAGAGGTTCAAACAGCAACCTTACGAACAAGAAGGAAAACCAAGGTGAAGATGTACAAACTGAATATAGCCATCTTTGTCTGAATGTAAGGAAGGAAAACAAAAAAGTGTAATGTGAGCAAAAAACAGTACTACAGATGCAGAAGAAAAACACAGTTTTGAGAAAAATATATTGAGGATATAAAAGGAAAATAAGGAAAATATCTTTAATTCAATAAAATATCAAAAGTATGTTATAAAATAAAATAGATACGGTAAGGGGATAGATTCAAATCAAGAGGAGACTAAAAAGGATGCACACAAATATGAATAATTAAAAAAAAAATCTGTATGCCAGAGTAAATGTGTAGGAAAATAAGAATACAGATGATAGATGAAATTTTCCTTAGAAGAAACAAAGGGCAGAATCAAGTTTACAGAATATGTCATCATTAATATATAGGACAAAATACTTGAACATGAACAAAAGGACATTATGAAAAGGTTGAACAAAAGGTCATTAATTTAGAGCCAATTTTTAGATAAATAATCCTGCTCTAAGTAGCTGAACAAATGTAATAAAAAATATAATTGAATACAACCTGAACTAGAGAAAGAGCAAAAGTCTTGAAATTAAAATAGCTAATTGGATATTAATAATATTTAATGAAAAAATGTCAATCCCTGGACATATCCTATAATCCTTTTTTTAATTTAATAATAAAGGAAGAGGAATTAGCTTCAATCTTTTTCTTGGGAATTACTTAAGATTATTTAGGGGAAAACATTGAAAAGGAACACTTTCTTTCAAATTTTTTCTCTTCAATAACATTAATTGCTTGCTTTAGTTGTTACCATTTCAGTTTCTAATTTATTCTTTACATTTGAAATTTGTGTTTTGATGATCAATTTTAACTCATTATTAGATTTAAAACATTTTAACTATAGGTTTCCCCTTTTACATACATAAATAGTCCCATCTCTCACTTAATTTCTTTTGCTGTGTGAATATTATTTTTTAGGATGGCTGCCCATTTATCTGAAACTTTATGCTACTATGAAAATGTTTCTGTGATTCCTTTGTCTTGTTATAGTCCTACAATTGGAATTGTCTATTATCAAAACACACTGAAAAGTCATAAACAAAACAATACATCTTTCTTTATTCACAAAGAGAAAAACTATACTAATCTTATAGAAAAAGGAATTCATTTTATATTTTTTGCATTATAGTAATACTTTTCTCACCTTCTTGGCAAAAGTTAAAAAATGCAATGGAATCAGTCTGCTTATAGGTTTTGGTACAACTTTATTCTCACCTATTTAGGCAACAATGGGCGTATTTACTTTATGAAATATAAAATATCCTTATATTGTAAAAATCTATACTTAAATATAAATAGGTTTTATAAAATATATTATTCTTATTATCTTTTAGATAAAATGCTATATTTCTTAATTCCCATTAAATTCCTTTATCTTTAACAAATAAATGTTTTTAGTTAATTATTTTGGGCATTGATCCTCAGCCTCAGTTTGAAACAAATGTGATACAGACTTTAACCTTTTCAAAGTGTCACTTCAGTCAGACAACTGTGCTGCCAATCATTCTATGCTGCAACTCCAACCTCTTAATTTTGTTGAGTATTGTATCCCAATGCTCCCAATTATGCCTGTGTGCAGAGAGCAAATCCAAACTACCTGAGCCCCGAATGAGTGATTCCAGGATTTAGAGTGACCTCAAAGGTGTATTTTCTTCTGCACTGAGCTTGACCTAGAGGCAGTTCATGTCAGCCCGTATCCTGGTTTTTTTTTTTTAATATTTAATTTTAATTAGGCTTCCCTGGTGGCTCAGACAGTAAATAATTTGCCTGCAGTACAGGAGATCCAGGTTCAATTGCTGGGTTGGGAAAATCCCCTGGAGAAGGAAATGGCAACCCACTCCGGTATTCTTGCATGGAGAATTCCATGGACAGAAGAACCTGGCAAGCTACATCACAACACTTTTATTTTTAATTGGAGGATAGTTGCTTTACAATGGTGTATTGATTTCTGCTATATATCAACATGAATGAGTCATAGGTATGCACATGTCACCCCCTTCTTGAACGGCCCTGCTACTTCCAACCCCATCCCACCTCTCTAGGTTTTCACAGAGCACCGGGTTGAGCTCCCTACATTGTACAGCAAACTCCCACTAGCTCTCTGTTTTACACATGGTCATGTATATATTTCAAGGCTACTCTTTCCATTTGTCCCACCCTCTTCTTTTCGCGCCGTGTACACCACCGTGTACACTGTTTTCTATGCATATTTCTCTAGTGCTGCCCTCCAAATAGGTTCAATACTATTTTTCTGGATTCCATATATCTGTGTTAATACATGATATTTGTTTTCTCTTTCTGACTTACTTCACTCAGCATAACAGGCTCTAGGTTAATCCACCTCACTAGACCTGACTCAAATTCATTCCTTTTTATCATTATCCTTGACTATGTGTTTGCAGCTCTACATAGAGTAAGCTTCACTGCCTCCAAGCATTGTATGACATTCAGGGTAGCGACATTCAATCTTCATGGACTGTTAAGCATGGGTGTTTATTCAGTTATTTTTGGTAGAGTGAAGATTCAGATGTGGAAAATTCTGAAAGAGATGGGAATACCAGAGTACCTGACCTGCCTCTTGAGAAACCTGTATGCAAGTCAGGAAGCAACAATTAGAACTGGATATGGAACAACAGACTGGTTTCAAATAGGAAAAGTAGTACGTCAAGGCTGTATATTGTCACCCTGCTTATTTAACTTCTATGCAGAGTACATCATGAGAAACGCTGGACNACACACTCATTTTATATAATTATTTATCTCATTAAATATATGCATTTAATTTTTGATGATATAAATACAGATTTAATTATTCAGTATAAGTTCCACTGGGGAGAAGGCAATGGCACCCCACTCCAGTACTCTTGCCTGGAAAATCCCATGGATGGAGGAGCCTGGTAGGCTTAGTTCATGGGGTTGCTAAGAGTCAGACACGACTGAGAGACTTCACTTTCACTTTTCACTTTCATGCATTGGAGAAGGACATGGCAACCCACTCCAGTGTTTTTGCCTGGAGAATCCCAGGGATGGGGGAGCCTGGTGGGCTGCCGTCTATGGGGTTGCACAGAGTCAGACATGACTGACACGACTTAGCAGCAGCAGCAGAAGCAAGCTCCACTGAGGTTTTACTTTTTGAAAACCTTAAACAGATATTTATTTTACCAACATATTCACCAGTTACTTAATTGACCAAACTGAAACAACTCTGTTTAAACATATTTAATAACTGTCAGCAGTGTAGTTTCTCCTCACTGAAAGTTTCTGATCTCCTTTATTCTTGGTCCACAGTTTGATATCATGTTGTATTTCAACATGTTTTATTCTTAATGTGTTAACATGTAGATCATACTATGTTGCCAGTTTCAAAATATTCTGAGTGATTTCATCACAATAAGTTTATTGTTGTGAAACATATTTGTTTAATTTGACACAATCTTTAAAATCAAGGAACAGCACCAGAATTAAACTTGTTTTTCTGTTTTAAGGGGTGATCTCCTTCTGACTCAGTGGCAAAGAATCTGCCTGCAGTGCAGGAGACCCAGGTGTGATCCTGGGGTCAGGAAGATCCCCTGGAAAAGGGATAGGCTACCCACTCCAGTATTCTTGCCTGGAGAAACCTATAGACAGAGGAGCCTGGTGGGCTACGGTCCACAGGGTTGCAAAGAGTGGGACATGACTGACACTTTCACTTTCTATTTTAAGGTATATATTAATTAGCAGAATATATAATCAGTTTATTGGATATGATGTCTTAATTTGTATTTCTCATATTTTGATTTAATTGAATTATATTAAATCACTTTACTTGTTTTTTTTTATATGTTTGATAATGTCTGTAATAATTCAAATGCTGTTATCTAAAATGTTCATTTGCTATTTCATTTTCATTATATCAAAGTCTTCTTGGATTTAACATTTATTTCAGTGCTTCAGTTTCCAAGGTGTGAGTATTCTGAGGTTCACTTTTTCATTGCCCTGTCCCAAAGAAGCTGTAAATAACCATATCTCAGTATCATTTAATACAATACTTTTTTCTCTTATTTTATTTGCATGTCTGTGGGTTTCCTGGTGGCTCAGTGGGAAAATGTCTGCTTGCCTTGCAGGAGACTTGGTTCCATCCCTGGATGGGAAAGATCCCCTGAAATAGGAAATGGCTTCCCACTCTAATATTCTTGCCTAGGAAATCCCATGGATAGAGAAGCCGGCGAGGTAGAGGCCATGGGGTCACAAAAAATTGTCAAAAATCTTTAGGAAATGGAAAAATATTATTTCCAATTATTGTTAAGTTTAATCAACTATGTATAAGTGAACTTGCTTTTCATGTTGTGTGAACATGATTCTTTTTCATAAAAAAATAATAGTTTCTGAGAAATCACTTTTGGTTAAAAAACTGTATTATCAACTGTATCATCTTCCAATTTCGGGTTGATATAACTATAAAACAAAGCTGATCCCAAGTGTGAAGAGTACAAATTCATAGACTTGTTTTAGTTTTTGATTGTTTTTAAATAAGAAGTGCTGTCTTACCGAACATTTAAACTCTTCCCATTGTCATCCAGCTCCATTTGCATATGTTTTCCAGTTTGTTCCTTATGTTTGTAAATGTTGCTCTTGTAGATTGCCAGAGTTTGGCTATACATAATACCTATTTTTTTATTTATGTGTAAATGACATGCAACTGTGAATTACAAGACTGCAGGAATGGAATAATAACGAACTCATTTGCGGTGAAGTGGACTCATTATCTTGCCAGCTGCTGATATTTTCCCAGCCAGTACTTTTCCTGGCAAACAAGGTCCCAGGGGAGAAGTGTTCTGTCTAGCTAAAGAAATTCATCCTTTGCTTTAAAAATCTTTTCAAAATCTGATATTCATTGCTTTAATAATAATAATAGTAATAATTTTAAAAGCCCATATTTGCTTTTCCAGGGGTAGTTGTTTCTCTAATGGATACTAAACATGTACAAACATCCATCAATATACTTATTATAATATTGCTTAATTTTAGGTTAATTATTGCATATGAACTATATGTGAAATATAAATTCCCAAGAGGTGCATGTATGTTTGTACAAATGCAATATAAATTATCAATTTAACTTCAGAATATAATAAATGGAATGGTGTATTGATAAATTTGGATCTTATGTGGGTATATTACATACATACATATACATGCATATACCTTCTTGGATATATGCCGACACTGCAAAAATCATTGCAACTGGAGATGAGTATAGCAAGGAAATAGCAATCTCTTTTATTCTTTTTGGAGAATTCTGATTCCGTAAGTCTTAGAGAATACTGATTTCAAAACCTCTAAATAAGAATTACTTGCTAAAGAATGATACAAATATGCTAATAATACCACATACATAACTCAACTTCATTTCTTTTAAGTTTAATTTCAATGTGCATGTTCTTGAACATGCTTGGCATTCAATTAAGTAAGCTCTGCTTTCAATTTTCAAGAGCCTAGAGGAAAAATAAATTGGGGGAGGGGGCTTTCATATTGCTTAATTCTCTGTATAGGGCCAATTATTATCACCAATACAAGCTGCTATTATGTGGCATGCTAAGCTCTTTTATTCTTCAAAATTCTTTCCAAAATACATGTGCCACCTACACTATAAAATACTTTTGAATATATTAAAAAGACCTGTTTATGGCAAAGAATTGCAGCTCTTCTATTTTGTAACAACCTTACATAATGTCATTTGGGTTCTTTCTAGTCCTTTTTCTCACTTGGCACAGTGCCTCATAATATCGAAGAAATGTCTTTTTTTTTTAATAAAAATAAGAGTTTCAAAAGTTTTTCTATCTTTAGATAAACATAAAAGCCAATATTTTGAGATTGCTGACATATTTAGAAAAATAAAAATGTAGTTGCTGTAGAGAATGGAAAGTTGTTTAAATTTGCCCCAATACACTAAGAACTTTTCCTTAAATCTACTGCTTTTGGTGGGAAATACTGTCACACATTTAACACACTTCAAAAGACTATTTGGAAAAGGGCAAAGAATATTAGAAAGAGTGTCAACAATTTCTAATTGTTACTAATACATGGTAACATTGTCAGTTACATATAATTCAATTAAATACTTATTCACCCTACATGTATGAATCTCAGGATATCTGGATACATTTTTAATATACCTAGATTACAAATCAAAAGCAGATGCGTTTGTAGGATACTGATATTTTAAACACCTGATGATTACGTTATGTAACCTGCTTTACTGGAGTCCTATAAATAAATTTTCTTCTTTTTTCTTTTGGCTGTTCCATGGCACATGGGCCGTGCCCTTAATTCCTGGACTAGGAATTGAGCTCATGTGCCCTGCATTGGAAGCACAGAGCCCTAACCACTGGGCCCCAGGAATTCTCACCCAACTTTCACAAAAGGACTGAATGAAGGAAAAATATAAGCAGTGGTAAAAAAGTTTGGTACCAATGAATGATATGTCACTTTCATGTAACAATATACATAGTTAAGCAAGTCTATGTCATCCATATTTTTTTCTGTCTCATGTCTTACCAGAAAACAAAAACAAAAACAAAAAATGGACCAATTCCCTGGGAGAATAAAATAAATGTATACAGAGCATACACATTTGTTCCATAAGCAGCAAACTATTTTTAAACAATTAGCTCAAACCATAAGGCGGTGTGGGGTGAGCAATACCTGTGGGCGTGCCAGTTGTAAGAGGCCCATGACAATCTGCAGGAGATAATTTAGCAGTAGGAGCATCTGGCTCCTTGGCAAGCTCTTTAGGCATTTTTCTTGGCACCAGTTAGTTACCTCTAGGTCAATCACTTGATGATACATTTTAAAAGGTCTATGGATTATTTGGCTAACATTTAACCTGTGCTGATCTCTTTTTCCCTTTTTATTCAATCTTGCTTTTATTAGATCAAACACAATGTGTCCATGTGTAAGTGAATCAAAGCTTTATTATTAATCTGAAATATGAAAAAGTTTTTGGAGATCATATCATTATAGAAAACTCTTTCCTGAATCAGTATGTCTATGAAACACCATCCCCAGTAATGATCTAATAGATATCTTAAAGAAAAGGTTTGATTGAATAATACAACATTGAACATGTGTTAAATAACAAATACAGTGTTGAAGTCTGCTGCTACCAAACATAAATAGGAAAAAGCTAAACAAAACAGAAGCGTATTGTCTGGATTCTTGAGTGATATATGATTTCTGTGTATGATATTTGATTGAACAGAGCCAAGTTAAATTAGTTTAGTTGTGAAGCTGTCCAAATGGAGTAAAGTAATTATTGAAACAGATGAATTATTTCAGTTGCACAGGAGTGGTTAATTTTTTGCAAAGCCTTTTCAAAGATGCACATTTTGCACAAGATATGAAATTCTGCATTAGTTGCACAGAAGTATGAGTTTCAGCCTTTGCAGGAAACATTTGCTATTTGGAGATTATTTCTAAAAATTATGATTAGGCATTTGACACGCAACAAATTTCACTACAGTTTATATTTACATCCATATTACCTATGTTCACAAATATATGCATATATGAATGTGTATGTATTTGAGTATATGTATATGAATCAGATTAAATTGGGGACCGGTTTCTTTTTTCCACACTGCTCCATGCACCTTGCTTTGAAGTCTTCCCCTTAAAGATACTTCCTTCTTTAAACTTTAACATGCTTGTAACAGATTCAAAAAAGAAGCTCTTTAAAAACTACTATTAATGAATTTTCAGTTTTTCCTTCAAACTTATGTTTAAAACAGTATTGAAACATTGTTAGAATTAATAATGAAATAAGAATATAAAATTTAAAAATCTAACAATCTCCAATGGATTAGCAAGTTAAGATCTAGGACTACAACCAAGAAATATATAAACTCTAAGACAGTGTATTTTTTATTACAGTAATTTTATTTTTTTCCCATTTCCCATGTCAAAGGAGCCTTTACGACCATCATTTCTTTAGTGTTGAAAACACTACATGAAAATGTTCTCTAAACTCTATTTATCCCAATAGTGATGCTATTTTAAAAGATATTCTGAAAAAGAAATAAGACCCTCCATCTTCCACTAAACAAAAGCATAGCATTATCTACATAAATAGTAGATCATAATAACCCATATTGCAACTATAAACACCTGCTTCCCTTGTGGCTCAGATGATAAAGAATCTACCTGCAATGTGGTAGACCTGGGTTTGATGCTGGTGTTGGAAAGATCCCCTGGAGAAGGGAAAGCTACCCTCTCCAGTATTCTGGCCTGGAGAATTCCGTGAACTGTATAGTCCATGGGGTCGCCAAAAGTCAGATACAACTGAGCAACTTTCACTTTAACATTGATGCACTTGTATATTTTTATCAATTCCTCTTTTATTGAATTAGAAGGGGATGAATCAAGGTGTGCATTCTGTCCTGTCCTTCCCATCTTTCTCAGGATATACACATCACTTTCCCTTGCCTAATAATGGCAAAAGTCCTAAACATTCAGTTCAGTTCAGTCGCTCAGTCGTGTCCTACTCTTTGCGACCCCATGAATCACAGCACACCAGGGCTCCCTGTCCATCACCAACCCCCAGAGTTCACTCAGACTCACGTCCATCGAGTCAGTGATGCCATCCAGCCATCTCATCCTCTGTCGTCCCCTTCTCCTCCTGCCCCCAATCCCTCCCAGCATCAGAGTCTTGTCCAATGAGTCAACTCTTCGCATGAGGTGGCCAAAGTACTGAAGTTTCAGCTTCAGCATTATTCCCTCCAAAGAAATCCCAGGGTTGATCTCCTTCAGAATGGACTGGTTGGATCTCCTTGCAGTCCAAGGGACTCTCAAGAGTCTTCAACTCAACACCACAGTTCAAAAGCATCAATTCTTCAGCATTCAGCTTTCTTCACAGTCCAACTTTCACAACCATAC